>CAUYQU010067880.1:0-12984 GCA_963574635.1 Cheracebus regulus
TTTTTTTGGGTGGGGAACACACCCAAATTTTATAACCAATTTTACCCAAATTTTTCCGTTGTTTCTTTTTTTTTTTTTTTTTTTTTTTTTTTTTTTTTTTAAGAGACAGGGTCTCGCTATGTTGCCCAGGCTGGAGTGCAGTGGCTATTCACAGGCGGGATCCCACTGCTGATCAGCACAGGAGTTTTGACCTGCTCCATTTCCAACCTGGGCTGGTTCACCCCTCCTTAGGCAACCTGGTGGTCCCCCACTCCCGGGAGGTCACCATATTGATGCCGAACTTAGTGTGGACGCCCGATTGGCATAGCACACTATAGCTCACAACTCCTGGGCTCAAGCGATCCTCCAGCCTCAGCCTCTCAAGTAGCTGGGATTATAGGCATGCGACACCACGTCCAGCTATCCAGTGGTTTTATTACTCATCCAGCTAAGGTTCAGTGGTTCTATGACCAAGGAAAAAGAGGAGAATGGATGTAGTACAGGACATCCAGCCATCCGTACCATCCTGCAGTCCCTTTGTGAGAATACGAGCATCTCACTCTTCAGCATTGCTCTCAGTACCAAGGATAGTATGAAAGGGACAGGATCCTCTGGCCCTCAGGAACAGGTGTGCAGGCCATGGGGAGTGGTCTGGGCCATTCTCACCATTCACAGGAGGAGTTGCATGGGGGTGGAGAACAGCTGGAATTCCTTTTGCCTGCTCCTATAGGCATATAAAGCATTCCCTCCACATATCCTGCTCTTAGTAGGGGAAGCTCTCTGCTGCATTTTACAATCAGAGTCATTTTCATGCTGAAGTACTTATTCCTAGGACATTTTCAGTTTAGCCCTTTTAAGATACTTACCTCAAATTGGAGGCATCAACCTCAGTCAGGTAGTGACGCCTGAGTTCCTTTTCCTTCTGGAAGCCTTGAGCTGAGTCTTCGTTTGGGACTCCTCCCACTGACACTTCCCATCATGTCCCACAGGATGCTGGTAGGTGTTTGTGGTCAGCTTTCTTTTGTTCCTGTGAGGTGGCTCCAAGACTCTGACAAAGAAACACCCCTTCTGAATTCCACCAAAAGTTTTGCCCTTATCATTCTCACCTCTTCAACCTCAAAAAAATCCTAATTGTCAAGAAATCACATCTTATGCATTCTGGTGCCCCACAACAACTCCTGCAGGCCTGAGTGAGGCAGGAGCTCAAGTTCTACCTGTTCATTGCATGGTTGTGATCTGTCACTCAGTAAGTGACCAAGGTAAACTACCTCTGAAGAGGGCAGACACCAACATTTCCTTCCCTCCCCATAGATGAATGTTGCAGCTCATTTCAAGGGGTAAAATTTAAGTTCTCTCCCCTCTCCCCCCTTCCCTCCCCCTTCCCTTTCTCCCCCCTCCTCTCCCCTCCCCTCCTGCCCCTTCCTCTCCCCCTTTCCTCCTCCCCTCTTCCCCCTTTCCTCTTCTCTCCCCACTCCTTCTCTCCTCCCCCTTTCCCCTCCTCTTCCCCTTCCCTCCCCTCTCCATCCCTGCCCTTCCCTCTCCTCTCTTCTCTTCCTTTTTTTCCTTTTCCTTTCCTTTCTTTCCGAGACAAAGTCTCCTTCTGTCACCTAGGCTGGAGTACAGTGGCACTGTCTCGGTTCACTGTAACCTCCGCTTCCAGGGTTCAAGCAATTCTTATGCCTCAGCCACCCAGGTGGCTGGGATTATTTGCATGCACCACCACATCTGGCTAATGTTTGTAATTTTAGTAGAGACACGGTTTCACCATGTTGGGCAGAGGCTGATCTTGAACTCCTAGCCTCAAGTGATCTGCCCTCCTTGGCCTCCCAAAGTGCTGGGATTACAGGTGTGAGCCACTGCACCCAGCAAATTCCCTTTTCTTTGAATTGGGGCTGGCCTTAGTGACTTAAGAGTGGAAGGGATATCTTGTGTCTTCCAGGTCACAGCATTAAGAAGTCTTGCAGGTCTCATCTGATTCTCTTGGAACTTTGCTCTCAAGACACTCCTTCTCAGACCCCAGCCCCCATACTAAGTGGGCTCCCGAGCCACCTGGAAAGGCCACGCACAAACTCTCCAGTTCACTGTCCCAGCTGAGTTCTCAGCAATTAGCATCACCTATCAGCCACGTAAATGAGTCATCTTGCACCGGATCCAATTAAGTCCTGTGCTAACTGTAGCACTAACCACATCTGACAACGATCACCTGAATGATCCCAAGTGAGAACTGCTGAGCTGAGCCCAGTGAATTCACAGAACCATAAGACACAAAAACCAGTTGTCTAGTCATGAAGTGTTGGGGCAATTTGTAAAGCAGAAATAGATAACCAGAAGAGTGACTAAGCCAGGAAGAGAACCCGGAAGACGTTGTCTTGATCACCCAGGAGTCTTACTGGTGAGAAAGCACTGCCCAGCTTACCTACTCCGCCATACTCATTCAGATAAGCTAAGGGCTGTGGCAGGTGACAGGTGGCCTCCTTCCACTACAGTGGTTCCACTAATTCATGTGTAAGTGGAAAGTAGTATTTAATTATTCAGAGGGTGAAGACCTAACAAATATTTGCATAAAAGGATTTTTGTTCACCCTGTGCAAATAACCTGGCAGATTTTGTTTGCTGGTTGGTTCTTTATTTTTCTTTTTAAGACAGGGCCTCACTGTTGTCCAGACTGGAGTACAGTGGTGCGATTAAGGCTCACCACAGCCTCAACCACCCCAGGCTCAAGTGATCCTCCCATCTCAGCCTCTCGAATAGCTGGGACCACAGGCACCACTCCTAACTTTTTTTTGGTTGCTCTGAAGCAAATGTGGCAGAATAAAAGAAATAATCTCATAAGATGTAGAGGATGTTCTGTTTGTTTTTTCTTATTTTTCTAGGAGCTAACAATGCCCCATTTCCAGGTGAATGGCAATGGAATGGTTGTCCGGCGGTACTCAATATTCAAATGTCAGCTGATCATGTCGTTAGAGGCACCAGAAATGATGGTAAAGCTTGGGAGTGGGGATACCTCTGACTCTAGTCATTAGTGAATGCCTCAGCTCAGCATCACTGGGTTATATGGGACCTAAAGCAGGGCAGGGCCAACCAGGCACACACAAAGACAGACAGATGCAGAACTGGGCATGGATCTGTAGGGATGGGAAGCTGGAGAAAGATGGGGGTATGAATATTCATATCAGGGTACATAGATTTATATTATAAGATACAAATACAGCAAGGTGAATATAGACATTAATATGTGCATTTAGAGAAAGATATAAAGTAGAAAAACGTCTTCTTTTATTTTTGGAAACAAAGTGTCACTTTGTCACCCAGGCTGGAGTGCAGTGGCGTGATCTCAGCTCACTGCCACCTCTGCCTCCTGGGTTCGAGTGATTCTCATGCCTCAGCCTCCTGAGTAGCTGGAATTACAGGCGTGTGCCACCACGCCCGGCTAATTTTTGCATTTTTAGTAGAGATGGGGTTTTGCCATGTTAGCCAGGCTGGCCTTGAACTCCTGGCCTCAAGTGATCCACCTGCCTCAGCCTCCCAAAGTGCTGGGATTACAGGTGTGAGCACCACATCCAGTCTTTTTTGAGTTTTTGTTCGAGATAGGGTCTCACTCTGTCCCCCAGGCTGGAGTGCAGTGGCACCATCATGACTCACTGCAGCCTTGACCTCCTGGGCTCAAGTGATAGGAAGGATAACCCTGAGCTGTAATTGACACCTCAGCTGCCTGAGCAGCCAGGACTACAGGCATGTACCACCATGCCTGGCTAATTTTTCTATTTTTTGTAGAAATGGGGCCTCACTACGTGGTCCAAGCTGGTCTTGAACTCCTGGCCTCAAGTGATCTCAGCCTCCAGAGTAGCAGGGATTACAAACAAGCATTAGCCTCCATGCCCAGCCCCTTTTGAATAATGTAGTTCTAGGGGAGTTTGCAGGACCCTATTTCCCTGACCATGGTGACGGTTCCAGGGAAGGATACACTACCCATGTTGGCCAAGAAGTCTCCCCGGGATTTTTCCACCTGGAGCTGGTAGAAAAGAATGTTTTTCCTTTTTGGCCATGAGACTATAAGAACATGAATTTGAAGTTGCCTGAGGATCTAGTGCCAACTTCCTTCCTTGACTTGAGAAACAGAAGCCAAACAGCATAGTAACTTAGGCTGGATTCCCCAGAAATAGACTCTGAAGTGAGGATTCAAGTACAAGAGATTATGAAGGAGGCACTTCCAGGGGAAACAGTAAGGGAATGAGAGAAGCAGGTCAGGGAAAAGGAGAAAACTGAGCTAGGGCAGGATTTCACATGAAGTTCTAGTCTCAACCTTGTCCCTTGGGAAGCTGTGGGGTGTCAATGACACCTCAGGGTTATCCTTCCTATCCAAGAGATGTGGACTTTCTTCCTCCTACACTAACACCTGGTGAATATAAAGTGCTTACATAGCAGCTCCAGAAAGTCCAGAAAGATGCTCCTGAAAGTCACAGGTGTGGGAAAGGACCAGGAAGGCCCTGAAGGTGGAGCACACAAAGACAGTGAGAGAGGATGTGGGCACCGGGAGCCCTTGTTGGAGGTTCCGCATTTTTCCTGCCCTGGGAGTTGGCTTTGGTGGCTCACACTGAGGGAACTTCACTGTGTATCCTGGCCTGGTGCCACTGGCTGGGACTCCAGGGTGTGGTCAGAGCTGTTGGAGGGCAGGGCTGGAGCCAGGGTGTGGCTGAGACCTGGTACCAGGGACTGCACTGGAGAGGCTGCCTGGGCCCTGGATGACCACCGGCGATGCGAGGTGCCAGCTCAGTGGCCAGAGATAGGAAAGCCCAAGGGCTAGTCTAAGGCTTGGGTCATGGGAGTTGAGGCAACAAAGTCAAGGAGACTGAACCACAGCTTCCTCTCTCTCCCCTTCAGGAATCAGAATGATTCCAAAATATGCCACATTGGTACAAAAATTATTTTGAAATTAAGGCAATTAAGAAATAGCAGACACAGGAAGAACTCTCCGCCTGTGTTACTGTGTTTGCAGGAATACCTGAAGCTGGGAATTTATAAAGAATAGAGGTAGGCCGGGCGTGGTGGCTCACGCCTGTAATCCTAGCACTTTGGGAGGCCGAGGTGGGTGGATCGCCTGAGGTCAGGAGTTCAAAACCAGCCTGGCCATCATGGTGAAACCCCATCTTTAAAATATATATATATATATATATATATAAAATAAAAAAAAATAAAAAAATAAAAAAAGAATAGAGGTATAGGCTGGGCACGGTGGCTCATGCTGGTAATCCCAGCACTTTGGGAGGCTGAGGCAGGCGGATCATGAGGTCAGGAGTTCAGCCTGGCCAACATGGTGAAACCTCATCTCTACTAAAAATACAAAAATCTGCTGGGTGTGGTGGCGTGTGCCTGTAATCCCAGTTACTCAGGAGGCTGAGGCAGGAGAATCACTTGAACCCAAAAGTCGGAGGTTGCAGTGAGCCGAGATCATTCCACTGCACTTCAGCCTGGGCGACAAAGCTAGACTCCGCCAAAAAAAAAAAAAAAAAAAAAAGAATAGAAGTGTATTTGGCTCTGCGGGCTGGATAGGAAGCACGGTACCAGCCAGGGCTCAGCTTCTGGTGAGGACTCAGGGAGCTGCCACTCATGGTGGAAGCCACATGGTGGGAACAAGCAAGGCTGGGGAGGTGCCACGCTTTTGCGCAACCAGATCTTGCCTAAACTCAGAGCAAGAGCTCACTCATTACCATGAGATGACACCAAGACATTCACAGGGCATCCATCCCCCTGCCCCGAACACCTCCCACCAGGCCCCTCCTCCAACACTTCAACATGAGATTTGGAGGGGCACACATCCAAACCGTATCACTGCCCCTCCCATTTCTGCCTAAAAGCAGAACATAAATTTTCATTTGTAAAGGTGTCTTTCTCTACCTCCCAGAAAGAGTAGAATAACCCTTAAAACCATTATCACTGGTGATGGTACCAAGATGAATCTGCATAAACAAACCTTACTAGATAACCCTTATCTAACCTGTCCATAGTTTCCCCCTTATATTTACTTTTCCACAATTTAATATCCCCTAGAAGCCCAAACCTTTTTTTTGACTCTCCACAATTTATCACCCTTTGTTAAAACAATATATAAGCTCTCAAATCTAACCACTTCTTTAGGTTTTCACTTCTTTTCTATGAAGTCCCTATGTGTACACAAAATAAAACTTTCCTCTTCTTCTTTTTTTTTTTTTTTAAAACGGGGTCTCACTATATTGGTCAGACTGGTCTTGAACTCCCGACCTCAGGTGATCCGCCCACCTTTGTGTCCAAAGTGCTTGGATTACAGGCGTGAGCCACCACGCCCGGCCTAACTTTCCTCTTGTTAATCTGTCTTTTGACAGTTTAATTCCCAGGCCCAGCTACAGAATATGAGAGTAGAGGAGGCCAGGCATGGTGGTACATGCCTGTAATCCCAGCACTTTCGGGGGCCAAAGAGGGCAAATCGCTTGAGCTCAGGAGTTTGAGACCAGCCTGGGCAACATGGCAAAACTCTGTCTCTACAAATACAAAAACAATAAAAAAAAAATTAGGTTGGCACTGTGGCGCATGACTGTAGACCCAGTTACTCTGGAGGTGGAGGTGGGAAGATCACTTGAGCCCAGGAGGTTGAGGCTGCAGTGAGTTGAGATTACACCACTGTACTCTAGCTGGGTGACAGATCCTGTTTCAAAAAAAAAAAAAAAAGAGTAAAAGTTTTTCCGTTCTTCACTCTCAAGACCACCACACATTTCTCTTCTCTTTTCTACAACCGCATTCTTCCAGGCCCATGGCCAGGTGTTCTCTGAGCCAGGTCTGCAGTTTACGCCTTTGCATAGGCACTTTTGGCAGTGACTCTTTTCAAGGTACAAGCCTTGGCCCCTGGGGAGCTCTTCCGGCCACCTTGGCCCACCCATCCTGGCACCAGCTTTCATACCAGATCTCTGGTAATGCCTTGTAGTGAATTCTATGGAAGCCTTGTTTGTTTTTTTGAGATGGAGTCTCGCTCTGTCGCCCAGGCTGGAGTGCAGTGGCACGATCTTGGCTCACTGCAACCTCTGCCTCCTGGGATCAAGCAATTTTCCTGCCTCAGCCTCCCAAGTAGCTGGGATTACAGGCATGCACCACCATGCCTGGCTAATTTTTTTTTGTATTTTTAGTAGAGATGGAGGGGTTTCACCATATTGGCCAGGCTGGTCTCAAACTCCTGATCTTGCGATCCTCCCGCCTCGGCCTCTTAAAGTGCTGGGATTACAGGAGTGAGCCACCATGCCCGGCCCAGTTTTAGTTTATTTATTTATTTATTTATTTTGAGATGGAATCTTACTCTGTTGCTCAGACTGGATTGCACTGGTGCAATCTTGGCTCACTGCAACATCCACCTCCTGGGTTCATGCAATTCTCTTGCCTCAGCTTCCCAAGTAGCTGGGATTACAAACACCCACCACTACGCCAGGCTAATTTTTGTAGTTTTTAGTATGGATGGGGTTTCAGCATGTTGGCCAGGCTGGTCTCGAACTTCTGACCTTAGGTGATCCACCCACCTCACCCTCCAACAGTGCTGGGATTACAGGTGTGAGCCACTGTGCCTGGCCCCTCTGTCATTTATTTTTTAAAAATTATTTTTGTTTTTGTTTTTTTTTGTTTTTTAAGAGATGGAAGCTCACTATGTTGCCCAGGCTGGCCTCTAACTCGTGAAAGTTTGACAAGCACCCATCTCCTGTCTGCTTGCCATGAATGGCTGGCAACTCGGGCCCAGGACCCTCTGTGACTGCTTGGAGAGCTGGACGTGTCTGGGAGTTTTGAATTCCCCCTTCTCCCTGACCAGTAGCCAGACTGGCATGGGAGGACAATAGCCCAGGTCCTTTGCCTGGAGGTGTAATTTACAGGCCAGTCACTCCATCCCCTACAGGTTTATCCTGGGAGCACTTCCCTAATAAACCACTGGCACCCGAACTTTGATTCAGGGACAGCCTGATCCACATCCCAAACATTCATCAAGATGATCATTTTGCAACTGGAACTCACTGAATACTAAATGATTAATATAATATTTAAAGATATCACAGTATCTCCCTAGTATCCATTCCCCCTTTTATCAGCTGGAACCCATCTGCTCTGGTTAATTATTGGCTCACTCATTCTCAGCAATGCAGTAAGGGAGCATCAACCCCACCCAAGTTCTCACATGGACCCTGATTGGTTTAAGACATCATGGACATTCCTTTGGTCATCGTGGGAAGGAAACCCAAGCAGATCCAGCAGAGGATGCATCTGTGGGAGTTTCCAGGAATGAAAAGTTTCCTTCCTGGAAGGTCCAGGAAGAAAAGGCTGTGATTGAGGAGGGACCTACATAGCCCATAAACCGGGTGCTGCACCCAGCCACTATGTGAAGAAGACACACCCAGAGACAGTGTCGAGTCAGGAAGAAAGAGAAACTAACCCTGCTCATCATGTGAGTCCTGGATAGAGGACTGTTTCTGGTACAGGAGTACTCAAATTCTTTTTTGCTACTTAGCCAATTCGAGTTGAATTAAAAGAAACTGCACCCTTAAGAGCCCTGAATGATTTACTGGCTCTTTTTGGAAGTGGCCCTATTTTGAGATAATTTTAGGGAGTTCTTTAAACATCCTGAATGCTCCATTTACTGTATAGAGGTGATTCAAAAAGAATACTTTCCTCTGGGGGAAGGGGGAGAGGGAATTAATGTTTAATAAGTATAGAGTTTCAGTTCTGCAAGATGAAGAAGTTCTAAAGATCTGTTTCACACTACTGAACTGCACACTTAAAAATGAATATATTTAACACTACTGAACTGTACACTTAAAAATGACTATGATGGTAAATTTAATGTTTTAAAAACATTTTTATTGCTGGCTGGGTGTAGGGGCTCATACTTGTAATCCCAATGCTTTGGGACCCTGAGGTGGGAGGATTTCTTGAGCCCAGAAATTCAAGACCAGTCTGGGCAACATATTAAGACCCTGTCTTTATAGAAAAATAAAAATAATAAAAACTATTGCTCATTTTTTTAAAAATTTTATTATTATTATTTTTTGAGACAGAGTCTCACTCTGTCGCCAGGCTGGAGTGCAATGGTGTGACCTTGGCTCACTGCAACCTCTGCCTCCTGGGTTCAAGCGATTCTCCTGCCTCAGCCTCTGGAGTAGTTGGAACTACAGGCACGTGCCACCACGTCCAGCTAATTTTTGCATTTTTAGTAGAGATGGGGTTTCACCATGTTGGCCAGGATGGTCTCAAACTCCTGACCTCAGGTGATCACCTGCTTCGGCCTCCCAAAGTGCTGGGATTATAGGTGTGAGCCACTGTGCTCGGCTGATTGATAGTCTTTAAATTCATTTATACATTCTTTCAACAAATACTGGCAGGGCACAGTGGCTCACACTTGTAATCCCAGTACTTTGGGGGACCAAGGAGGGAGGATTGCTTGAGCCCAGGAGTTCAAGATCAGCCTGGGCAACACAGCGAGACCCTATCTCTACAAAACACAAACAAAATTAGCTGGGTGTGGTGGCATGCACCTGTAGTCCCAGCTACTTGGGAATCTGAGGTGGGAGAGTTGTTTGAGCTCAGGAAGTAGAGGCCACAATGAGCTGAGATCATGCCACTGCACTCCAGCCTGGCCAACCGAGCAAGACCCTGTCTCAGAAACAACAACAACAAAAACCCCAAAAAACAAGTATTTACTGAATCCCAGCTATCTGAAAGGCTATCCTAAATGCTGAGGTTACACAGTGACCAAAACAGACAAAAATCTGTGTCCTTGGCCAGGTGCAGTGGCTGACGCCTGTAATTCCAGCACTTTGGGAGGCTGAGGCAGGTGGATCACCTGAGGTCAGGAATTTCAGACCAGCCTGGCGAACATGGCAAAACCCCATCTCTACTAAAAATACAAAAATTAGCTGTATATGGTGGCGCACGCTTGTAATTCTAGCACTTTGGAAGGCTGAGACAGGAGGATCACTTGAGGTCAGGAGTTTGAGATCAGCCTGACCAATATAGTGAACCCCATCTCTACTGAAAATATAAAAATTAGCCATGCGTGGTGGTGAGTGCCTGTAGTCCCAGCTACTTGGGAGGCTGAAGCAAGAGAACTGCTTGAACCCGAAAGGCAGAGGTTGCAGTAAGCCAAGATCGCGCCATTGCACTCCAGCCTGGGGAACAGAGTGAGACTCCATCTCAAAAACAAAAAACAAAAAACAGAAAACCTGTGCCCTTGTGAATTCCATCTTACTACGGGAAATACTTGTAAATAAGATAAATTTGTGAAATATGTACTATGATAGATGGTGGTGAGTATTAAGGAGAAAAATTAATCAGGATTAGAGATAAGTAGCATGGGGCATGGAGGCTTAGCTTCACTGAGGTGACATTTGCATCAAGACTTCATGAATGACAGACACCGACCTCACTGCCCCGTGGAAGTATAATCTGAGGCAGAGCAGTAGAAACTGGTCCAGGAGGAAAGTGATGATGTAGACATCAATTACACACAGCCAGGGATGCTTCATGGTTTCCTGGGGGTGTGACCTGTGTAGTCACACAGCGACCCATGCTTAGAGGGACTCTGTTTGATTCAGTGCTCTGCTGTCACCCTCTAGAAGTTTTTAATCTGATTTAAACAAGGGCTTGTCCATTTTCATTTTGCACTGGGCCTCACAAGTTACAAGTTAGGTAGCTGGTCCTTCATTCTTTTGAATAGGCAATGCCTTCTCCCTATCACCTTCTTTGGAAGCACAGATACTCCCAGCAAATGCTAATGATTCATGCTTCTAATTCACTGGTGAGACTTGTCTTTCCTTTAACAGGTGTGAAGTATGAGAGAGGGATTGTATCATCCACGGTGGGCTGGGGTATGCTGCATGACAGAAACCCCCAAATCCAGTGGCTTAAAACAACAAAGGTGTACTTCACTCTCACACTTCCTGTTTATGCTGGGTCAACTGGGGGCTCTGTTGAGCATCATCGTCATTCTAGGACTGTGGTAGAGGGAAAGTGAAACAAGGGAAATGCACTGGCGGTTTGAGTCTCTACTCAGAAATGACACATATTGCTTGAACGCACATTTCGTCGCCAAGGCAAGTCACGAGGTGACACCTTCCTTTAAGAGAAGGAGAAGTTCAATACAAACATGAGCCCAGAGAACTGGGCCACTTGTTTTTCTGTGTGTTTATCTAAGACACAGAATCTTGCTCTGTTGCCCAGGCTGGACTGCAGTAGTGTGATCACGGTTCCCTGCAGCCTCAACCTCCTGGGCTCAAGCACTCCTCCTGCCTCAGCCTCCCAAGTAGCTGGGAATACAGGCATGTGCCAACGGGCCCAGCCTACATTTGTTATTTCAACACTGTTTATTAAACAAGCCATCCTTTTTCTGGTGATTTTAATTGCCCATTTATTATATGTAAAACTCTTTGCATAGTGTTTCTGTTTCATTGATTTTTCTTTCAATGCCTATGCAGAATCACCCTGTTTTAATTTCTGTAGCTTTTTTTTTTTTTTTTTTTTTTTTTTTTGTGATGGAGTTTCGCTCTGTCGCCCAGGCTGGAGTGCAGTGGCGCGATCTTGGTTCACCGCAACATCTGCCTCCCGGGTTTAAGCAGTTCTCCTGCCTGAGCCTTCTGAGTAGCTGGGATTACAGGTGCACGCCACCACGCCCAGCTAATTTTTGTATATTTAGTAGAGACAGGGTTTCACCATGTTGGTCAGGATGGTCTCGATCTCTTGACCTTTTGATCCACCTGCCTCAGCCTCCCAAAGTGCTGGGATTACAGGCGTGACCCACTGTGCCCAGCCTTAATTTCTGTAGCTTTATAATGCCATTTTATTTTATTGTTTTAGAGACAATAAAAACATTTTATTATTTTAGAGTCTTGCTATGTTGCCTCAGCCTCCTGAGTAGTGGGACTACAGGCCCAAGATACCACACCTGATTTATAATGTCATTTAATACCAAAGAAGTTAAGTATTGTCAAGATTCTCCTTTTACCTTTTTTTTTTTTTTTTTGGGTATTATGTTTTGTTTTGTTTTGTTTTGAGATGGAGCCTCACTTTGTCGCTCAGGCTGGAGTGCAATGGTGTGGTCTCTGCTCATTGCAACCTCAGCCTCCTGGGTTCAAATGATTCTCCTGCCTCAGCCTCCTGAGTAGCTGGGACTACAGGTGCATGCCACCATTCCCAGCTAATTTTTGTTGTTTTAGTAGAGACAGGGTTTCACCATGTTGGCCAGGCTGGTCTTGAACTCCTAACCTTACGATCCTCCCACCTCAGCCTCCCAAAGTGCTGGGATTACAGGCGTGAGCCACTGCACCCAGCCATTTTAGCTATCATCTTAATCTTTTATTTCTAGATAGATTTCAGAATAACTTTGTCAAATCCCCCAACTCCTTCTATATGATATTGACTAGAATGGAATTGCATTTGTAGATGAATTTGCATTTATTTATAATATTGAGACATCAGGTTTTTGTTTTGTTTTTAGAGACACTCTTGCTCTGTCACCGATGCTGGAGTGCAGTGGCACAATTATTGATCACTGCAGCTTCCAACGCCTGAGCTCAAGCAGCCTTCCCACTTCAGCTGGCATTATGGGTGCCTGCCACTGCACCCAGCTTTTACTTGTGTAATGAAATAATCTTTCCATCCCCTCAGAGAATGGTCACTGAATGACTAAAATTCATTAAAATTTTTTTTTAAATTTTTTTTTTAATTTTTTTTTTTTTTTTTTTTTTAAAGATGGGGTCTCACTGTGATGGCCAGGCTAGTCTTGAACTCCTGACCTCAGGTTGATCCACCCACCTCAGCCTCCCAAAGTGCTAGGATTACAGGCGTGAGCCACCGCGCCCGGCTTAAAATTTTTTTAAAAGAAGAAAAATATTAGAAAGCCTTACTTCTCTCTCTTTTTTTTTTTTTTAGAATAAAAAGAATGAAAGAGAGAAAGGAAGAGGAAGAGATTTTAGAAAAAGAGAGAAAAGGAGAAAGAAAGAAACAGCAA
>CAUYQU010067881.1:0-18966 GCA_963574635.1 Cheracebus regulus
TGTGGCTCCTCTGCCGGGAATCTTCCGGTCTGTGGGCAACAAAAATTCGTCGGAAAGTGCGGCGTCCACTCGTTCTCTGCGCTTTCACTGGGAGCTACATTCCTGAGCTGTTGCTAATCGGCCATCTTGGATCTCTCCCCCTGAAGTATTAATATAAGGAGAGGAATAATGGAAGATGAGGTTAAAGAGGGAGGCTCCCATCATACCATCATAAAATATGCTGGCTGGTCACGGTGGCTCACGCCTGAAATCCCAGCACTTTGGGAGGCCAAGGCGGGCGGATCACGAGGTCAAGAGATCAAGATCATCCTGGCCAACAAGGTGAAACCCCGTCTCTACTAAAAAATACAAAAATTAGCTGGGTGTGGCGGTGCACGCCTGTAGTCCCAACTACTCAGGAAGCTAAGGCAGGAGAATTGCTTGAACCCAGGAGGTGGAGGTTGCAGTGAGCTGGGATCGTGCCACTGCACTCCAGCCTGGCAACAGAGCAATACTCCATCTAAAAAAAAAAAATGCTGTATGCCTGCTAAGCAATCTGGACCTGGACCTTAACTTATAAGTAGTGGGTGAATCCATGAACTACACAGTACTAAGTAGGGGAAGAGATGAGATCAGATTCACTTTTTAATCACTGTGCAAGCCATGGGAAGATTGAACTAGAGGGAGGCAAAAGTAGGCACAAAACTACTTGTAACCATCCAAGTGAGAGATAATAAGGCAATAAAAAGTAGGAATGAATCCAAAAAGGAAACCTAAAGACACTTAGAAGATGGAAAAGGCAGGATATGATGAAAGGCAGATTTGAGGACTGGATGTAGTTAGGGTCTGAGGGAACAGTCATAGATGTAATTTAGGTTCTATGTTCCATGATTTCATGGATGGGTGATACCACTAGTCAAGAAACTAAGATAAAAAGAAGAGTAGGTTTCAGAGAAAATACTGAGTTCAGTTCTGGAATGTTGAGTTTTAGGTGCCTATGGGATAACATTATAGAGGTATATAGTAGGTGCTTGTAAAGTCTGACATTCTAGAATTCCAGAAAGGGGTCTGGACTGGAACTGTTGGATTAGAAATTTTCAGTGAGAAGCATGCTACCATGCCCTAAAGTATATGAGATGCTTTCATATACTACGTGATCCATCAGGATATAGCTCAAGAGTCACTTCCTTGGTTAAGCCTTCCTTGCCTCTGCCCGTGGACAATGTAACTGACACCTGCTCTGTGCCCATGTGCCTTACTCCACCATTTAATCACACTGGGTTATAATCTATGATATATGGGTTGTGGGCTTTCAAAGTAGCACTCTGCCTTATTATCTTTGTTTCCCAGAATCTAACACTGTGTGTTCTGTGAAAAGAAAATGCCCAATGCATTACACTCAACCGAATTGAACCTTAATAGCGGACAGACTTGTTAGATTGAATGGCAGGCTAAAATGTAGAGAGCTAAAACTCTGATTACCTTATCACTTGATCTAGGAGTCTCTAAGGGCGAGCCCTGCACAGGGTGCAATGGAACTGCTGTTTGAAATGAACTCTGTCCTGCAAAAAGAAGCCCAAGTTGAGCCAAAGAAGAAAGGGTTAAGTTAGTGCGATTGCAGGCAGAGATAAATGTGCCCACTTTTCCCCTCAAATCCCTCAAATTCATTGAGGCTAATTTCTGTATCTGTCTGGGGCTAAATTTTATGAGCTTTGCCATTTCTACTTTTGGGCAAAGCATACATCTGACCTGCCAGTAAGGGAAGAAGATCCACTACAGCTTGACCAAGAATTAAGGTCTTCTCTTCTTTCTGTTTCTTTTCCTTTGGTAAAACTTCAGTCACAGTTACTAGAAAAATCAAAACAAAGAAAATGAGACATTTAAAACTCATCCATCCAATAACCAGGGTGCAACAAACAAAGCATTGTCAAAGATATATAAGTTTAAAAAAATAAACTTGAAAGTAGAGAAGGCACCAACATCAGTGACTTTTGGTGGGAAATACTGGACCACTTCAGTAACTTTTGAACTTTCTGCCTGCAAGTTATAATAGAAATGGATTTTAGATCATAATCATGTACATGCATGTGTATAAAAGGAACTGATACATATGATTATATAACAAAGCTTTATATAATATTAATCTTTACTAGGTCAAAATTCTTAGGCATTTATTCTATTTCATATAGAAGAAATTACTGGTCGTAATGCCCATCAATTGATTTTAGGAATGACTAAGAAAGTCACAATCTGAAGTCTGAAAAACACTGCTCTATCTTGGATTTATCCCTTGAACTTGGGTCAAAAAAAAAAAAAAAAAGAAAAAAGAAAAACACTGCTCTAGATCTCCCCATATTGCCTCCCATAAGGCTTAACAGATTTTGGAGTAATCCGGTAGCATGCAGAGTATGTACAATGTTTTTCACTACAGCATTACTCTATATGCTTAACACTTATTATAAAAATTTCAGTACACAAAGCAGAATAGTATAACAACTATCCATATAACCATAACCTAAATTTAACAGTTTTTTTGCTTCATCATATGTAGCTTTGTTTGCTCAAATACTTTATCATATTTGCTTTGTTTGCTGAAATACTTTTAAAATAAATTACAGACATCATGACATTTTACTCCTAAATACCAAAGTATATAAATCCCCAATAAGACATTTTCCTAGAAAACCACAATCAGTTTCCATATCTAGCAAGTGTGTGATAATAGCATTAAATAATTCCTTAATTCACCTAGTGTCCAGTTTATACTTAACATTTCCCAGTTATCCCCAAAATTATTTTATAGCTGGTCTGTTCAAACCAGAATCCACTCAAAGACCACGTGTTGCATTTGGTTGTCATGTTTCTTTTCATTTAGAACAGTCCCCTCTTTACAATATTTTTTCTCTCAAATATTTCTCTCTTTTGTTGAAGACACCAGGCTAATAGTTACATAGAATATCACATCTTCTAGATTTGTCTCATTTTATTCCTCATAGTATTTAATTCGTTTCTCAATTCCTGTGTTTCCTACTTTGGTTCAGCTTTAGCGTTTTCAGCAGTGATAACAGAGTTTGATAACACATTTACCTGTGTGGTATGTTATCAAACTCTGTGATCTTTATAATCTGACAGATGAAAATAGCATCTAAGCATAAGTTTATTTTTTGTATTAGAGTCAAGTTGAAATTTTTTCCATATATTTAAGGACCAGTTATAGTTTCTTTTCCATGAACTTTTCATATTCCCTTCATATGTTTTGTACACTTTTCCATTAGATTCTTCCTTTTATTAATATGTAAGAGCTTTTTAAAGGTAAAGTTGCCTTCTGTACAGAAATTAATTGCAAACTGTATTCCAGTTTGTGGCTTATCTTATGGTTGCTTATGTAAAATATGTATATTTTTTCTTCTGTGGTTTCTACAGTTGTGAAATACTTATAGAGGCTTCATCGCTCTGATTATTTTAATTCCAGGATTTCTTATGGTACTTATATGATTTAATTTTTTACACACATTATCCAGCTGGTGTTTATTTTAGTGTTTATTTTTTGAGACCAGGTCTCACTCTGTCACTTGGGCTGGAATGCAGTGGTGCGATCTCAGCTCACTGCAACCCCTGCCTCGAGGGCTCAAGTGATCCTCTCACCTCAGCCTCTGGAGTAGCTAGGGCTACAAGTGCTCACCACTGCACACAGCTAATTTCTGTATTTTTTTTGTAGAGACAGTTTTGCCATATTGCCCAGGCTGTTCTTGAACTCCTGGGCTCAAGTGATCTGCCTGCCTCAGCATCCCAAAGTGCTGGGATTATAGGCATGAGCCAACATGCCCGACTTTGGTATAATTTTAAGACTGGTTGCATTTTTTTCCCAGATAGCTATCCAAGTGTCCCCATACCTTTAGTTACATAATCCATGTTCCCCCTTACCCCCATCGATTTGACGTGTCATCTTAACCATATGCTAACTTACTAGAAGTACTGATGACTATATCTGGACCTTCTAGTCTATTTCAATGATCTGTATGTCTATGCATGTCCCAGTACTACACTGTTTTACTATGGTTTCATGTTTTTCTATCATGTAGGACTAATAATCCTTCTTTTCAGAATCTCCTGATTATTTTTACTTAAAAAACTATTTTCTATAGAAATTCGATAATGTTTTTTAAATGTTGGCTGACTTACAGAGATCACATTAAATTTATAAATAGACTTAGGAAAAATGACATCTTTATAATGTTGAGCATTCCTGTCTAAGAACATGGCATACCTTTCTGTTGTTCAACCTTCATGTCCCTCAATGGCATTTTCTTTACCATTTGTCTGAATCAGGGGCCAAATAAGGCCACACATTGTAATTAGTTGATATCTCTTAAGTCTCTTTTATTCTATAGGTTTCCCTTTCATCTCTTCAAAAATTTTCTCATCTTTCTTTTCTTTTTTTTTTTTTTTTTGAGACAGAGTCTCGCTCTGTCGCCCAGGCTGGAGTGCAGTGGCATGATCTCGGCTTACTGAGACCTCCACCTCCCTGATTCAAGCAATTCCCCTGCCTCAGGATCCCAAGTAGCTGGGATTATAGATGCATGCCACCACACCCAGCTAATTTTTATATTTTTAGTAGAGTTGGGGTTTCACCATGTTGGCTAGGCTGGTCTTGAACTCCTGACCTCAGGTGATCCACCTGCCTCAGCCTCCCAAAGTGCTGGGATTACAAGTGTGAACCACTGCACCCAGCTGGTTTGTGTTTTTTAAAGAATTGATCCTTTTAGCTGTAAAGTTTATGTGCATAGGGTTGTTCATAATATTGCCTTACTACCCATTTAATGTCTACAGGGTTCAAGTTGTTATTCCATTTTACTCCTAATATTGGTAATTTCTTTTCTTTTTTGCCTTTTATTGGTTAGTCTTCCTAAAAGTTTGCAAGTTTCATTGATGTTTTCAAATAACCAGCTATTTGTTTCATCTATTTTTTTCAATTGTTTTTCTGTTTTACATTTCATTGATTTCTGTTCTTGTCTTTATTATTTTTTCTTGCTTTGGGTTTCTTTTGCTCTTATTTTTCTAGATTCTTGAAATGGGCACTTGATTGGAGAGTTTTCCTTTTTCCTAATATATTCAGTTAGTGCTATAAGTTTTCTCAGCACTGCTTTAGCCATGTCCAACAGGCTTTGATATGTCATATTTTCATTTCAATTCAGTTTATTATATTTTTTATTTCCCTTGGGACTTCCTCTTTGACTCATGGATTATTTAGAAGTGTGCCTTTTAGTTTCTTTTTGTTGTTGTTTAGATAGAGTCTTGCTCTGTCACCCAGGCTGGCATTCGGTAGGATAGGACCATAGCTCATTGCTGCCTCGAAGTGGGCACTTAATCTGAGACTTTTTTTTTTATTTCCCTTGAGACATCCTTTTTGAACCATGAATTATTTTCAAGTGTGTTTTTTAGTTACCAAGTATTTGGAGAATTTCCTACTATCTTATTGACTTCTACTTGGATACTACTGCTGTCAAAGAACATATTCTATATTATTTAAATTCATTGAAACTTGTTGAGGTTTAGCTTATGACCCAGGATGTGATTTTGATATATGGTTTGTGGGCTTTTGAAAATAGTTATTCTACTATTGTTGGACGTTCTATAAATATTGATTAAATTATGTTGGTTAATGTCATCACTGAGGTTTTTTTCTATCCTTGCTGGTTTTGTCTTTAGTTATTACATAAATTGTTGAGAAAGGGGTGTTTAAGTCTCCAACTATACTTGTAAATTTATCTGTTTCATTGATCTATTTTTCTGTCAGTTGTATCAGGTTTTGCTTCACATTGTGCAGCTGTTTGGTGCATACCCACTTATATGTACAATATCTTCTTTATGGATCGATCCTTTTATCATTATATAATGAACTTGTCTGTGTCTGATTATTTTCTTTGCTGTGACGTATACTTTGACACTCACATAGTTACTTTTGATTTCTTTTAGTAATAAATGTAAATACTGCCTTATGTATTTACTTTTAACCTGAATATATGATTATATTTTGAGTTTCTTGTAGACAGTAAGTTTTTAAATCCACTCTATCTCTTAGTTGGTGGGTTTTGTTTTGTTTTGAGGTAGGGGCTCACTCTGGCACCCGGCTGGAGTGCAGTGGCACAATTTAATGGTATATTTACTTTAATATAGTACGGCTTAAGTCTGCTGGGGTTCTTTTGTTTCTGTATTCATCCTGTTTTTCATTTCTCTGCTTTTTCCTGCCTTCCTGTGCATTACTTGAACATTTTTTAGAATTGTATTTTATCTCTAATATTTTTGCCTATATCTCTTCGTACAGAATTTGTAGTTGTTGCTTTAGGTATTACATTATATGTACATTACTTTTTATAGTCTACTGTTGTCACCATTTCACCAGTTTGACTGATGTATAGATACCTTACTTCCCTTTATGTCCCTTTATCCTCCCAGTATAACTGCCTTAAGTATTTTCTCTGTGTACATTTAGAATCACATCACACAGTGTCATGTTTTGTTCCAGCTGTCAAACACAATTTGGAAAACCCAAGAAGAAAAGCTTACTTTATTTATCCACATTTCTCCCTACCATGCTTTCTTCTTTTGCTGTTCCAAGGTTATCACTTCCTTTCTGTTTAGGGAACTTCCTTCAACCATTCTCTTTGGGTAGGTCTGTTGGTGACAAATTCTCTGTTTTCTTTCACCTTAGGATGTGTTGACTGACTACCCTTTCGTATATGAAGGATATTTTCTCCGGGTATAGGATTCTGGATTAACAGTTCTTTCTTTTTTTTTTTTTTTGAGATGGAGTCTCACTCTGCCACCCAGGCTGGAGTGCAGTGGTGCAGTCTTGGCTCACTGCAACCTCTGCCTCCCGAGTTCTCCTGCCTCTGCCTCCCGAGTAGCTGGGACTACAGGTGTGTGCCACCATACCCAGCTAATTTTTTGTATTTTTATTAGAGATGGGGTTTCACCATGTTAGTAGCCAGGATGGTCTAAATCTCCTGATCTCGTGATCTGCTCGCCTTGGTCTCCCAAAGTGCTGGGATTACAGGCATGAGCCACTGTGCCTGGCCGATAGTTCTTTTATCATTGAAGATATTGTGCCACTTCTTTCTGACTTCCATGGTTTCTAATGAAAATCTGATGTCATTCTGTTTTCCCGTGGCTACTTTCATGTTTTCTGTGCCATTCATTTTCATGAGTTTAATTATGTTTCTTAGTGCAGATTTCTTTGGATTTATCCTCCTGTTGGAGGTTTGATCAGCTTCTTTAATCTGTAGGCTTACGTTTCTTGCCAAATTTGGGGAAGTTTTAATACATTACTTATTTGAATACTTTTTCAGATCCATCCTCTTTCTCCTTTCCTTCTAAGACTCCAATGTTATTTTGTTATAGTCCCACAGGTCTCTAAAGCTCTTTTCATTTTTTTAGTCTATTTCTTCTCTATTGTTAAGACTGGGTAATTTCTACCTTCCTGTCTTCCAGTTCGCTGATTCTTTCCACTCTATTCTCCATTATGCTGTTATGCCCATTTATTGAGCTTTTTCTATCAGTTATTGTATTTTTCAGTTCTAAACTTTCTATTTGGTTCTTCTTTGTATTTTCTATTTATTTCTTTCACCATGGCTAACATGGTGAAACCCCATCTCTAATAAAAATACAAAAAATTATTTATTTCCTGAGACTTTGTTTCTTTGCTGAATCTATTTTCTCCTTTGTTTCCAACATGTTTATAATTGCTCATTTAAACATTTTTATTATGGCTTCTTTAAAATCATTGTCTTGCCAGGCACAGTGGCTCACGCCTGTCATCCCAGCACTTTGGAAGGCTGAGGTGGGTGGATCATGAGGTCAGGAGATGGAGACCATCCTGACCAATATGGTGAAACCCTGTTTCAACTAAAAATACAAAAATTATCTGGGTGTGGCAGTGCATGCCTATAATCCCAGCTACTCAGGCGGCTGAGGCAAGAGAACTGCTTGAACCTGGGAGTCGGAGGTTGCAGTGAGCTGAGATTCCACCGCTGTACTCCAGCCTGGCAACAGAGTGAGACTCTGCCTCAAAAAAAAAAAAATCATTGTCTTATAATTCTAACTTATCTACTATCTTGGTAGTAGTGATTATGTTTTAATATATCATTATCATTATTACTCTGAATTACACTCCAGCCAGGGTCTGGCTCTATCACCCAGGCTGGAGTGCAGTGGCACAATCTCAGTTCACTGCAACCTCCGTCTCCTGGACTCAAGCAATTCTCGTGCCCAAGCTTCCCGAGTAGATGAGATTACAGGTGTGCACCACCACACTCAGCTAGTTTTTGTATTTTGTAGAGATGAGGTTTCACCATGTTGCCCAGGCTGGTCTTAAACTCCTTGGGCTCAAAGCGATCTGCCCACGTTGGCCTCCCAATGTGTTGGGATTACAGGCATGAGCCACCACACCCAGACATAATGTTTTTCAATTCAATTTGAGATCTGCAGTTCTTGGAATGACTTACAGTTTTCAGTTGAAACCTGGACTTTTCCTATTATTATGAATCTCTGGCTCTTACTTACAGCTTCTGCTTTAGTTGGCTTTTTCCAACACCACCCAACAGGAGAAAGAAGGAAATGCTGCCTCATTACTGCCAAGTTGGGGTGGAAGTCTAGGTTCCCTACTCAGCCTCTGTAGATGCCTATTGGGGGCAGCTCCTCATGACTGCTGAGTAGGGGAACTGGAGTCCTGATTCTTTACTTAGTTTCCACTGATACCACAGTGGGTGTGGACTCATTACCCCTGGATGATGGTGAAAGTTCTGACTCTAAACTAGGCCTCCTCTGACACCACTCCAGTGGGAAGTGAAGGGGCACCTTGTTGCTGACAGTTTGGGATAGAAGTCCAAGATCCACGTGGTCTCCACTAACATTGTGGAGGGTAGAAGGGGACTTATTACTAGAGGGGAGGAAAATCCTGGCTCCCTACTTGGTCTTCTCTGATATCACTGGGTTAATGGAGAACCTCATTTTTCAGCTTTGTGAGAGTGGAAGTCTAGGCTCTCCACTCAGCTTGATTGAGGGTAGGGGCTACCATTTTTTCATGTGGTGTTTGCTGGAGTACAGCAGTTACTGTAAAAAACTTTTCTGTCTTATTAGGCTGCCCTTTCGCAGTCTTTTGGCTAAACAGAGCACACTTTTATCAGTCTTTCTTTTCTTTTTTTTTTTTTGTTGGTCTGTGTCCATTCATGTCTCCAGGTTGCCACCTTCTTCAGCAAGAAGTCTGGGATATATAAGGCAAAAAGAAAACCCAAGGAACTGACCACTCTCATTCCCTAGGTCCCAGGTTTCCTTCTCTCTGCCTTTCAGAGTCTCTTATGTTTGTTTTATATATAATGTCCAGGGTTTGTAGCTGTACTCAGTGGGAGGAATAGGGAAAGTACATCTATTCCAACTTCTCAAAAGCTCTGTTTTTAATCCTTTTTATTTCTAATTCATGTGCTTCAGATTATAAATGTACCTCTAAGTACAACTTTAACTATATCCCACAGATTTTTATATTTGGTGTTTTACTGTTGATATTTTCCAAATGCTTTGCAATTTTATGACTTTTTTATTTGTCCCATGAATTATTCATAAGTATGTTTTTAAATTTCCAAATGGTTTTTGGTTTTTTGTTGTTGGCTGTCTAATTTTGTTGATTGTTGCGTTTTGGCAGAAAAGGTGGTCTGTATGCTATTGATCCTTTGATATATGGTAGGATTTGCTTTACAGCTTAGAATGTAGCCAATTGCTATTATATAAAGGTTCCTCCTGTGTTTTAAAAATATATAATTATTTAATGGTTAGTACAAGCCTATGATTATTCCTAGGGAAGACTCTTTTCTTTACCCAGTATCTAGACAGAGATGCTGATAAATAGATTTTTTTTTTTCCTAGTCCATTCTTTTTGAGAGTCTTTACTTGTGATGGGGAGGTAGTCCTAGTCTCTATTTCCCCATCAACAGCAGCCAAAGCTTTTCTGTCCTTGTGAGAGCATTAAAATCCAAGCCCCTAGGTTCAGGAATACTGCCTTCTCCCTGCACACCCCCACTAACATATACACACCAATGGCAGCTGTTCAAGATTTCCAGTTTTCAGTTCCTGCATTGCTTCTGGGAACAAAGGAACTGCCCTTTCTTTATTGTGATTTTAGTTATGTGTTTAAAAGAATGTTTTGGTTCCGCTTTTCCCATCCAACATGATAAGGAAGAAGGCAATCAAGACATTGATTTTTAGAACCGCAAGGACTTACAGAACACAGGTTTGTGAGCGAGGTCATCTAAAGTGATTCCTCCTTCAGGATTAAACTCAAAACTGCTAGTGAAGTTGTATTTTGCAGTTCCTTCTGGAGAAACAGTAATTTTTGCAGAGTCTCCCAGAACCACTTGATTGAATTCTACACGAATAAAGGTAACTGGAGTATCTCCTTTAAAACCTTTCTGTTGGCAGAAACATACCAATTTACAATTATATTCAAATAGAGAATTTTCCTACACATCTGGCAACCCATTTTGATTTGGGCTAAATAGCATTTTTCATTTTTTCCTAATAAGCCACATCACAAATACAAAATAAATAGGTAGAAATATCATTAAACAAATCTAGTTTTACTTAAATGCAACATTCCATTTAAGTGCTGTTGTTGGGATATTGAAAATAATATTTATTGTTTCACCTGATAATAGAAGTATACTGAGGAACATTTTTAAAAGTAAGAAAATTACCTGCAATCTTACTTTAACACGTAAGAACTATTAACATTTTAGAATATATTTTCCAGTGTTTTGCTGTGAATATATGGATGTACATGTGTGTACCCATACATGCACATATATGTTCATTTTTATACATACATTTTAAAACAAAGTGGAGCTCATTAATTATATCTTCTCTTGGAAAGATCTTTTTAAGTTTAATATAATGAATATTTTCCCATTTTATTATAGTCCTAATTTTTAGTACATCACACTGTTGTTCTCTTTTTTTTTTTCTTGAGACAGTCTCACACTGTCTCCCAGGCTGGAGTGCAGTGTTGTGATCTCAGCTCACTGCAACCTCTGCCTCCCAGGTTCAAGTGATTCTCCTGCCTCGGCCTCCCAAGTAGCTGGGATTACAGGCACCTGCCACCAGACCTGGCTAATCTTTTGCATTTTTTTTAAGTAGAGATAGGCTTTCACTATGTTGTCCAGGATGGTCTCAAACCCCTGACCTCATGATCTGCCAACCTCAACCTCCCAAAGTGCTGGGATTACAGGAGTAATCAAACGGAATTAATCACAAGGGAAACTCTGGAAGAATTCAGATCCTTCTCAGGAGAAAGGGAAAAAAAATTACATGTGAACTGCTGTCTACGGAAACTAAAACCACTGCTTCTTTCACCCTGTTAATATTCAAATTGCCAGGTATTTGAGACACACAGTAATGTGACTTGGAGATTATAGACTAACAATAAGCAACACTGAGGTGAAAGGCCACTGCTATGTAAAGCCAGAAGGTTTGGAGGTAGAGAATGAAGCAAAATTCCATTCCTTCTGCAGGTACTCCCAAAACTAAGGATTTTGTGAATTTCCAAAAGTAACTTTACCAAATCATGTCCCTCTGTCACAGTGATCTGCACGAGTCTGCCTGTTGATGGCACTTGCTCCATATCACCAACTGGGTAAAGTCTCTCTGGTTTTCTTTGGTCTCTGTAAACAGAAGGAATGAACCTATCCCCTCATGTACCACAGCTGCCCAAGTACCCATATTCCATCATAACCAATATCAGGGAAAACCGAAGGAAATGCCATAGTCCAACACTGTTTTATTCCCCACATCCGACCTTTGCTGCTGGATAGGCAGTGCTTTAGGGAGCTGGTCACAAGGATGATTTCACTGGTTAGTGCTAAAAAGATGTTTATACAGGTAACTAACCCATTAAGCACAAAGTATCACAAGACAAAGTAGGAACACCTTGACCTCCCATCCCCTACATCAGGGGTCCCCAGCCCCCGAGCCATGAACCAGTACCAGCCCGTGGCCTGTTAAGAACTGGGCCACACAGCAGGAGGTGAGGAGCAGGTGAACAAGCAAAGTTTCATCTGTATTTACAGCCACTCCCTAACACCTGCATTACCACCTGAGCTCCGCCACCCATCAGATTAGTGGCGACATTAGATTCCTACAGGAGTGTGAACCCTATTGTAACATCTTGTGTGCAAGGGAGCTAGGTTGTACGCTCCTTATGAGAATCTAATGCCTGATTTGTCACTGCCTCCCATTACCCCCAGATAGGACTGTCTAGTAGCAGGAAATCAAGCTCAGGGCTCCCACTGATTCTACGTTATGGTGAGTTGTATAATATTTCATTATATATTACCATGTAATAATAATAGAAATAAAATGCACAATAAATGTAATGTGCTGAATGATCTCTAAACCATCCTCCCTGCCCCCAGTCTGTGGAAAAATTGTCTTCCACAAAATTGGTCCCTGGTGCCAAAAAGGTTGGGGACTGCTGCCCTACATCCTTCAGTGTTCTCTGGTAACCCCCTTTTTTTTTTTAAATCTGCAAAGCGTCCTTCAGATTATTTGACTTCTCAGTTTTACAAAAATGTGTTTTGAGAGCAGGACAGAAGCAGCCACGTAAAATGGTAGTCCATTGGAAAAGGTCTTGACATATTTCTTATTTAGTCGGATATACTGTCAATTTTACAATACTAAGGACACAAACAAATTCAAAAATAAATTGGATATTTGTTTTTTTAGAAAAGGTCTTTTATATTTTATTTTATTTTTTTTGAGGGTCTCACTCTGTCACCCAGGCTGGAGTGCAGTGGTACGATCATGGCTCACTGCAGCTTCGACCTCCCAGGCTCAAGTGATCCTCCCACCTCAGCCTCCTGAGTAGCTGGGACTATAGGCATGCGCCACCACGCCCAGCTAATTTTGTATTTTCCATAGATACGGGGTTTCGCTATGCTGCTCAGGCTGGTCTCGACGCCTAGGCTCAAGCAAGCTTCCCGCCTCAGCCTCCCAAAGTGCTGGGATTAAAAGGCATGAGCCACTGTGCCTGCTAAAAATTAGGTCTTCTTTTCTAACTCAATTCAAACATTTATGGAGGACATACTATGCTAAGTGTATTTGGTGATACAAAAAAGAAAACAACATCTTACAGCCTTCAGACTTTATAATTATTCTGCCTCTTCTCAGCTACTCCAGCGTTTTTCCAGTCACCTAAAAGTCTCAGATCACTTGTTCAAAAACATGTTTCTGGGCTCTTTCAGGGTTTTCATGGTACTGACTTCTTTGACAAATGTACATTTGAAATGTCCTTTTATATCAGTCTTCTTTCCTTGTCAATCATATGGCATTAGGCCTTCATTACCCTTGTGTTAGACTGTAACAAAAGCCTCCTAACTGGTATCTCTGATTCCAGTTTCTCACTCTAATTCATCCTGCTTCTGTCAGAGTTGCTCATTGAAAAAACATTAAGCTTGGCACTCCGGTGGGTGCTGAGGATACAAGAGATAAGATATGAACTCTCTAACCTCAGAAATTTAAAATCTAGTGAGGACGAGAGACATGTAACTAGACCAGGAGTCATAATCTGTGTGATAGGTGCTCTGACAGAGGAAAGATGGAGGAGTGAAAAACGCTGAGGGGAAGAGGGGGTGAGAATTAACCTTTTTTCTCTTACAGATATAAAGAATGAGTGAAGCAAAGAAATTAACTGATTACAGCCAGTGTACCAAGTGTGCTTCACATTTATTATCTTACATGTAGCCTCCCTTCTAGGTTATTCTTAAATCTCTATTTGAGTGAAAAAAACTGAGTTTCAGAGAAGTTTGTTACCTTACCATCAGTCATACAGCAAGGAAGTGCTGAATGAAGCTGGGACCTGGCTGGATTTGAGAATACATGTGCATGCCAGGAAAATCTTGGAGGAAGTACCCTGGAACTATGTCTTCATAGACTAAAGTGAAGGATATTCCAAGAAAGGGAACAGATTTTAAAAGGTTCAGAGGCGGGGCAGGCGCGGTAGCTTATGCCTGTAATCTCGGCACTTTGGGAGGCTGAGGTGGGCGGACTGCCTCAGTTTGAGACCAGCCTGGCCAACATGGTGAAACTCCGTCTCTACTGAAAAAAAAAAATTAGCCGAAGGTGGTGGCGTGCACTTGTAATCCCAGTTACTCGAGAGGCTGAAGCAGGGGAATTGCTTGAACTTGGGAGGTGGAGGTTGCAGTGAGCAGAGATCATGCTACTGCACCCCAGCCTGGGCAACAGAGCAAGACTCCGTCTCAAAACAATAATAAAAAAAAAAAGGTTCAGAGGCAAAACGACACACACACACACACAGAGGAGAGAAAGAGAGAGAGCGAGCGAGAGAGAGAGAGAAAGTAGCTTAGTAGGCTTGGAATGTGATGTAAGAAGAAACTGAGAAAATAAGAGACAAGCAGTTAAATACCTTATTAAAGTAAAGATCTGAATATCACTGTCTTGTTCCCTCTCACTTACCAAATAAACTGTTAACACTACAGTTAAATGTAGTATTACATTCAGGGCTTTCTAGGATCTTGCAGTGCCAGTCAACTTCTCCCCTCTTCTAGCTTATGCTCTTGCTTATTACTTTTCAAAGATTACCTGCATTTAGTCACTTTTGAACCTCTGCATTTTTCCTTCCCCCTGGAATTCTCCCTTTCTCCTCACTCCGTCTCTACAGCAAATCCTAGATCCAGCTCAAATGCTTCCTAGTCTATGTAGTTTCTCAGTTGGAAAAGCCTGCCTTTCCTCTGAATTCAGTTAGGACTTTACATTTCTCTTGGCATTACCACAAGCTGTCCTGTTTATGAAGACTGGGGATTCAAAAGACATTTCCTACTTAATAACTCTGTGTCCCTGGGCAAATGCCTAACTTCTCTAAGACTCAGTTTCACCTTTTGTAAAATGGATAATATAACTTTCAACCTGTTTCACCTTTGTTGTGAATATCTCCTAAGATATTAAAGCTGTTTAAGCTATGAAGCACTGCACAAATAGTATTAATAATATGCAACGTTTTTCCTGAAAGCTCAATTACACCCTTGAAGACATGTAACCTATCTCATGCATATTTACGGACCCCGAATTCCTAGCACCATGTCTTGCACACAAGAGGCATTCGGGTAGTGTTTCAACTGTGAATGCAAAAAACAGCACTAAAGTTATGGTCAGGGAAGCTAGGGTGGGGACTCTTTTTGCCCCCAGCAAGGCATGCGTTTCTTGTCATCTGCTCGGAAGAAGCTGCAAGGGAAGAGTCCAGTGAGAAAAAGGTTAGACGAAGGAGGCGATGTGACTGAATCTGGTCTGGGGACAGGCACAGTCAGCGCGGACTGAGGGGGCCTATGATGAGAAGCGGGAAAGGACGGTCTACTTCCGCAATCCTGTGGGGGTCGCGGGGCTGGGGCTGGCGGCAGAGTCTGCATCTAGCCGAGCCAGCAGCGGCTTTTCGGTCTAAATAACGGGGTTTTCAGCCTGGCTTTAGCTGAGAGAGGGGTGACCGGGGTGGTGTGGCCGCAGGGCCGGGGTGGGGAGGCGGGGAAGAGAGGGTTTCCTCAGGAGGGATCACCGTCTTACCTGCGGCAGCCGCAGTTATGTTTTTGACAACTGTAGCAACCAACTACCTCTCGCGAGAACTTACTTTTGGCAAGCGCAGCAAGCTTATTCCAAGACTCGCGATAACTTTCTGGGGACTGGAGCAGGGAGCGGGACGGAGTTTCTGCGCCTGCGCCCTGGCGTCGGCTGCAGCCTCCTCACTTCGAGTCCCTGCTGCTTCCGCGTTTGCTTTAACTTGGCAAGAGTCTGGGTTAAGGGCACAGGTTTCCACCTTTACATTTTGCTTTCTCGACTCTTTTATTTCAATATTTCTCCATAATAAGAGGAAAAACAACAAAAGGAAGCTTATGTAAAGAAAAAGGCCTTTGTTAAGCGGATTTGAAAACATCATTTAAATATTTCTCCATGAAATATGCAGTAAGACAATATTTCTCAAATGAGCCTGTCATGCACTGTTGATGACAGTATAAAATGACCTTGCTTCTAGGTGCTCGATATTTCTACAATAAACAGACTTGAAGTTTATGATGTTAATGCAAATTTTAATGCATTCAAAATTTAACTAGCTCTTTAAGAGCTAGAATAGCAAAACACGATAGCAATAACCTGGAAACAACCCAAGTGCCCCTCGACGGAATAGTGGAAGAGTGGACCAACAAACTGTGGTATATTCACAAAATGGCATATTACGAGCAGTCAAAGTTAATGAACTGCAGCCACACACATGGATGAATTTTAGCAATATATATACTTTAAAATGTTGCAGTGTTAAAAACCAGCTTGAAGGGACTCCCATGGGCCAAATGAGGGACAATTTGAGCATGAAAGTAAACAACGACAATAATGGATTTCAACCCATTGAATAAAATAGGAATATGCAAGTCCGTGTTGATACAGAGAAAAAGAAAAACTCTTTCTACAGTAGGATGCCAACCCAGAAGTGTAGAGAGAAGGATGGAAATGCAGAACTACCATTTGACAACCACTGAGGAGGATGATTCAGGCAGGAGTCTTCAATGGACGACAAGGCTGGTGGGTAGATGTTCTATGAGGCATGGAATATTGGTGTGATTTTGGAATGCTTCTCCCATGGAATACTACTCGATTACAGAGGGGGAAACAGTGAATGGAGGCAACCAACATGATCAAGTGATCATGGTTCACATCACCAGTGTTAGTAGGAGTCTACATTGTGAGCCTCCTGGTGAAACACACTAAAAAAAACAAAGCATCCTTTTTGGTTTTCCTACCAAAAAGAACTCAGGTTGTGGACCATCCAAAGACAGGAAAGACTGGGAACTGTCTCTTACTGAGGCTATATGACAACTAAATGCAGTATGTATCTCTGTATAGCATTTTGGACCAGAAAGGTAAACAACATTGTAAGGACAGTGGGCAAAATGTTAATTAGCTCTGTGAATTGCATACCATTCAGTGCCTGATCTCATCTGAATTGGATGGTAGTGTTGTACCAATATTGATTATCTGATGTGGACGTTTGTTTTTAGGTAGGAAAGTGTCCCTGTTGAGGGGGAAATACACACTGGTGTGATTAGGAGTGATGAGACACTATCTCTTCAATATGCTCTCTTGACTCTCAAAATGTCGAGAAAAAGACTAACAAGGGATACATACACATGTACACACACACATGCACACATGCAGACATATACAGTGAGCAACAAAACGTGCAATAAAGTGTTAACTATTTTGGAATCTGGGTGAAGAGGACATGGGACTTCCTTGCACTGTTTAGGCAACTTTTCTATACATTTGAGATAATTGCAAAACAAATTAAAATATATACACACACATAACCACTATGCCTGGGAAGCTCTTTGCCTAGGATATAGCGTTACTAGAATCAAATTTTAAAATAATTATTTCTACTAATAAACATTACAATTATATAAATTAAGAGAAGTATTTTTTGAAAGCTGCAGTGTTACAGGTAATACAGGTTCTCAAAATGAAACTACTATGGCACTAATAAGGCGTTTCTGGATTTTTTCTCAAGTGACTGTTGTGGATGAATTTGCACTAAGACAGCTATCCCACTTGCACATGACACACCTTTTCCACATAATAGGCTGGGGTTAGGGCCAAATCTTTAATAGGGAGCTGTTCTTCCAGAAATAACTCATCTTGGTCTACTTAATACTTTGCTTCAAGGTCTCAGGCAAGCAAGGATAAATAACAGGTGTCACTTCCTTAAACATAATTATTCTCCATTCAACTGTAGGGTGCCTGAGAGCAAGAGCTGTCTGTTACAATTTTTTTTTTTTAAGATGGAGTCTTGCTCTGTTGCCCAGGCTGGAGTGCAGTGGTGCAATCAGAGTTCACTGCAACCTCCACCTCCTGGGTTCAGGCGATTCTCGTGCTTCAGCTATGTAAGTAGCTGGGATTACAGGCGCCCGTCACCACGCCTGGCTAATTTTTGTATTTTTAGTAGAGATGGGGTTTCATCATGTTGGCCAGGCTGGTCTTGAATTTTTAACCTCAGGTGATTCACCTGTCTTGACCTCCCAAAGTGCTGGGATTACAGGCGTGAGCCACCATGCCTGGCCTTTTTTTTTTTTTTTTTTAATGAGACAGTCTTGCTCTGGAGTGCAGTGGCATGATCTCCGCTCACTGCAACCTCCGCCTCCCAGGTTCAAGCGATCCTCCCACCTCAGCCTCCCGTGTGTGTGTGTGTGTGTGTGTGTGTGTGTGTGTGTGTGTGTGTGTGTGTGTTACAGTTCTTTTATTCTCCTACAGTGGTTAGCAGTGGCCACTCTGTTTGAAAGGCATTTGATACTTTTTGACTGATTTAAATCATCCACTTGAGAGAGATCCAAGATGGCCGATTAGCAACAGCTCAGGATTGTAGCATCCAGGGAAAGCGCAGAGAGCGAGTGGACGCCGCACTTTCAGACGAATTTTTGTTGCCCACAGACTGGGAGATTCCCAGCGGAAGAGCCCCACTGGTCGCCAGCGCGACTCTTTTGGCCGGCGCGGCTGTTTTGCCGGTGCCCCAGCACAGCGCTTCTCAGTGCGGAGTATACGGACTGGGTGCCCTTTTAGTCGGGCTTAGCTGGTCCCATCCCCACAAGGAGAACAGCAATGGGAAGCTCTGAGGACTGGGAGTTTCACAGCAAGCACAGCCGAACCCGGGAAGGTCCAGCTCTGTGGGGAATGGGCGTCCGCCAAAGGGAAACTAAGAAACAAAAACTTCATCACCGGGTGGAGAGAGATCCAAGATGGCCGCTTAGCAGCAGCTCAGGATTGTAGCTCCCAGTGAAAGCGCAGAGAGCGAGTGGATGCCGTAATTGCAGACGAATTTTTGTTGCCCACAAACTGGGAGATTCCCGGCAGAGGAGCCACACGGGTCGCCAGCGTGACTCTTTTGCCCGG
>CAUYQU010067883.1:0-18223 GCA_963574635.1 Cheracebus regulus
CTCCTTTTCTCTCTTTTTCTAAAATCTCTTCCTCTTTCTTTCTCTTTCATTTTTTCTTTCTTTTGCTGTTTCTTTCTTTCTCCTTTTCTCTCTTTTTCTAAAATCTCTTCCTCTTCCTTTCTCTTTCATAAAAAAAAAAAATAAAAAATAAAAATAAAAATAAAAAAATAAAAAAATAAAATCACTTCCAGTTTTTCCAAAGGCATCCAGGGTTTACATGCCATAAATTAATTCATCATGTTTTTCCCCTAACTTCCATTTTAATATTTATGGGATTTACCATCTTATGTGATTTGTGTTACTAATATCACCTGTAATACTGACCATATTGATAAAATAATGATCAAATCTCTGAAAATATAGTCTAATGAACATTTGAAAACATTTATAAACAGTGAAAGATTACATGGAAACCTACATTGTAATATTCATGTATTTTAACACAACTGAAGAAATATGCAATTTTTAAAAATTATGACAAAACTGGACATACAGTGCAAAATTTGAAGATTTACTAATTTTTGTAAATTCAAATTTTATATTGTGATATTAAGTACCACCTACATGAAAATTTCTGACTCATAAGCATCATTTGTAGAGATCATTTAAAAATTGTTACTTATAAATAAAAGGATGTAAATCACACTTGAAAAATCAATAATCTTAAAGAAAAAACCTATATGTTTTTAAAAATCTTTAAAAACATGGATATTGCTAAATAAACTAATACTTCATGAATACAGTTATACAATGCTAACTAACCATATAGCTTAAACATAACATTGCTAAAATTTGAAACTGTTAAAACACATTAAATCAAGGATTTAACAGAAGTATATGATCCTGTAAAGTATGAAAAACAAAGGCCCATTTCTATAATTCCTACAAAAAGCTTTTAGTAAATCAAATAATTTCTATTTATCGAAAAACATAAAATATATAAATTTTTACATATCACAATTAATATTTAATATATTTTAATTATTTTACCTTTTGTTCAACCAATGCACATCTGTCGAGCATGAATCACCATGTTGACAAAAATACATCAATAGTGTGCCAGGCAGTGCTTTCATTTAATCCTTCCAGCTCTGGCAAAATCATAGGAGCCATCCTTAATCAGATGATTTGAAAGTCTCTATTTGCTTATAATCATTTTATTTCAAAACTCAGTTACTGAAAAGTTACATGAAAACAGACTCACTAGAATCCTCCAGTGATGTATCTGTTAAGAAAAAGGTTATTCTTTAATGCTGTTACTATGTGGCTGTATATAGCTCCAGGTCAAGTAAGAATGTACCCTGTAAGGAGGATTATGGTACTTAGCTGATTAGTGCCTCACAATACTGAACACCAAATGCAAACTACATCCAAGGCATTTCTGGGCACTATGCTTAAAACTGGTGGATTTAGAAATTTATAAATCACATTCTCCTACATGAATTGCAGTATTTCTAAAATAACAAGTTTATGTGCTTGTTATTGATAATTGTGCTGCTTAAGCTTTCACCATAAAACGTATAGTAGTGGTTTAACAGGCCTATTCTGTAACTTCTTTTCAATTATTCATAACAAGTGTCTTAATCTTCAGTAAAAAGGCAATGTTTTCCCAAAGGTGCAGGAAGCAGCAGTTTTTGTAGAAATTTAATAAAAAGTAATGTGCTCTATGAACTAAGAAGTTGGTTAGAAACTAAGTTTAAATCGAATTTTGCTCATTTTAATTTATCAATTAACATCTCAATGTTCATTCAGTGATTTAAAAAATTAAAAAGAGAATAATGCCATAGATTCCTTCCTAGCAAAAGCCAGTTATATGTATATTAGTATTACAACTCTGAGATTCATATTTAAATGACTCCAAATAATTTTATATAAAAAAGGCCAGTGTTAGATGAGTAGAAAAAGATTAAAAAGTACTGTCCTGCTTTTAGGTCTCACACATAGCAAGTTTAAATGACGGTCTAGGAATATATGGTAGCACCATTCAACCATTCATATAGGTATTCACCTCTACAACTTTATTTTAGAATTGAATGTAGATCTTGAAAAGATTGTGGGGAAAATGTGAACAAAGAATGTGATTTTTTTACCTCTCAGATTTCTAATAAACACTGGTAGATTATTCAAAGAGAAAGGCAATAAAAATACAAAATAATTCATTTTCATAGGAATGAATTCAATAATAAATTTCAACAATACAGACCCCACAGTTCACATCAAACTGAAAAAAATCCATTTTTTCACAGCTTGTTTTTATTCTTTCTTCCTTTCTTTTTATTTCTTTTTTGTTGTTGTTCATTTTTTTTTTTAATTAGAGTCTCCCTCTCTCACCCAGGCTGGAGTGCAATGGCAGAATCTTGGCTCACTGCAACCTCTGCCTGCTGAGTTCAAGCAATTCTCCCGCCTCAGCCTCCTCAGTAGCAGGCACTACAGGCACACACCACCTCTCGTCTGGCTAATTTTTTGTATTTTTAGTGAGACGGGGTTTCACCATGTTAGCCAGATGGCCTCGATCTCCTGACCTCATGCTCTGCCCATCTTGGCCTCCCAAAGTGCTGGGATTACAAGTGTGATCCCACGCCTGGCCTATTTTTATTCTTTCAAGCTGATGAGAAAATTTCAGAAACATTACAGTTAATAGCAATTCTTCTTCCATCTTACTTTTCTTTCCATTCACTTTTACCTCCTCAGTGAGTTCTCTTGGTGGTGTTCCTCCAACTGTAAGGCACACTCTGCTGCCAGTGCCCTTCTCTCTCAATCATCTTGTTTTAGCTACTCTTATTCATCTATCCCAGACTTTCATTTGTATCACCTTTAATATCACTACTGCCTTCCCTTCACTCTCTACTGATCTTTCTAGGGCTCCAATTTCCTTCTCCCTTTCTCTTCAGAATGTTTATTCTCCTTTTAGGCCTATTTTCCACATTTTAAACTCTTTAATCTTACATGTTTTCTTTTGTTTATTTATTTTGTAACTACTTCCGATGCGTTCAAATTTTTGAGGACTCAAATTGTGATCTAAAAGATTTTCATGTAATCTTAATATCCAATTAAGATTGTTGAAAACATTTAAGACCTTCATCTTTTAAATACAAGTTGGAAATATTGCCATGAATAAATTAAAACAAAAATTAATTTAAATGGTATCTGATTTACAGAATATTTTTATTGTTTTGTACTTTAAGATCCAATTGTAAGATTACAATTCTATGAATCAAATCGAGACCTATGAAAAAGATTCTATGAATCAGATGCCAGTTAAATTAATTTTTGTTTATTTTATTCATGACAATATTTTCACCTTGTATTTAAAAGAAGAAGGCCTTAAATATTCAAATCTCTAGAAAATGGTGCACAATTGATGACCCCCTACAGGGGCTCAATAATGAGTAATGAGATTGAATCAGCAATAAAAAATCTTCAAACAGGGCAGGGCGTGGTAGCTTATGCCTGTAATCCCAGGACTTTGGGAGGCTAAGGTGGGCAGATCACCTGAGGTGGGGAGTTCGAGACAAGCCTGACCAACATGGAGAAACCCCATCTCTATTAAAAACACAAAATTAGCCAGGCATGGTAGGGCATGCCTGTAATCCCAGCTACTTGGGAGGCTGAAGGAGGAGAATCATTTGAATCCAGTAGGCGAAAGTTGCGGTAAGCCAAGATCATGCCATTGCACTCCAGCCTGGGCAACAAGAGTGAAACTCCTTCTCAAAAAAAAAAAAAAAGGAAAGAAAAAGAAAAAATCTTCAAACAAAAAAAAAAGCTCAAGACCAGATGAATTAACACATGAAATCTACTAAATATTCAAAGAAGATCTGGTATCAATACTGCTGAAACCATCAAAAGATTAAGAAGGAGGGAATCCTCCCTGACTCATGTTATGAAACCAGTATCACTCTGATATCAGAGCCACGAAAGGACACAACAAAAAGAATGAGCCAGAGATCAATATCTCTGATGAACTGAGATGCAAAAATCTTTCAACAAATACTAGCAAACCAAATCTAAATCCAATAACCTATCAAAAAGATAATTCACCACAATCAAGTGGGTTTTATTCCAGGCATCCAAGGATGATTCAACATACAGAAGTCAACAAATGTGATTCACTACACATAATATATCTAGGAATATGTTTCACCAAGGAGGTTGCATTAGTTTGTTCTCACACTGCTATAAAGAAATATCCAACACTGGGTAATTTAAAAAGGAAAGAGGCTTAATTGACTCACAGTTCTGCATGGCTGGGGAGGACTAAGGAAATTTACAATCATGGCAGAAGGAGAAGGAGAGATGTGTCTTACATGGCAGCATGCAACAGTGACTGTGTGTCAGTATAGAAACAAAACTACCATTTATTAAACCATTGGATCTTGCAAGAATTCACTCACTACCAAGAGAACAGCATAGGAGAAACTAGCTCCATAAATCCAATCACTTTCAAATAGGTCTTTCCCTAAACACCCAGGGATTACAACTCAAGATGACATTTGGGTAGGGACACAAAGCCTAACCGTATCAGAGGTGAAAGATCTCTGCAAGGAGAACAACAAAACACTGATGAAAGAAATCAGAGATGACACAAACAAATGGAAAAAACATCTCATGCTCATGAATTGGAAGAATCAATATCATTTAAATGATCACACTGTTAAAAGCAATCTACAGATTCAACACAATTCTTATTAAAGTATCAGCATCATTTTTTGCAGAATTAAAAAAGATAATCCTAACATTCACATAGAACCAAAAAATGAGCCAGAATAGTCAAAGTAATTCTAAGCAACATGAACAAAGCTACAGGCATCACATTACCTGACTTCAAATTTAAGGCTACAGTAAATAAAACAGAATGGTATTTATATAAATGTAGATATATAGACCAATGGAACAGAATAGATAACCTAGAAATAAAGCCAAATACCTATAACCAACAAAACATGCACTGAGCAGCAGAGTAAACAGACAACTGACAAAGTAGGAGAAAATCTTCACAATCTATACATCTGACAAATGACTAATATCCAGAATCTACAAAGAACTCAAACAAATTAGCAAAAAAAAAAATCCCATCAAAAAGTGGGCTAAGAACATGAATAGACAATTCTCAAAAGAAGATTTATGAATGGCCAACAAACATATGAAAAAATGCTCAATATCACTAATTATCAGGGAAATGCAAATCAAAACCACAATGTGGTGCCACCTTACTCCTGCAAGAATGGCCATAATCAAAAAATCAAAAAATAATAGATGTTGGCACAAATATAGTGAAAAGAGAACACTTCTACACTGCTGGTGGGAATGTAAACTAGTACAACCACTATAGAAAACAGGAGATTCCTTAAAGAACTAAAAGTAGAGCTACCATTTGATCCAGCAATCTCACTACTGGGTATCTATTCAAGGGAAGAGAAGTCAAGATACATAAAAGATACTTGCATATGCATGTTTATAGCGGCATAATTCACAATTGCAAAAATATGGAACCAGCCCAAATGCCTATCAATCAATAAGTGGATGATGAAACTGTGAGAGGTGTGTGTGTTTGTGTTTGTGTGTGTGAATACTACTCATATGTAAAAAGGAACGTAACATTGGCATTTGCAGCAACATGGATGGGACTGGAGACCCTTATTCGAAATGAAGGAACTCAGGAATGAAAAATCAAACATCGTATGTTTTCACTCATAAGTGAGATCTAAGCTATAAAGATGAAAGGCATAAGAATGATGGACTTTGAGGACTCATGGGGAAAGGGTGGGAAGAGGGTGAAGGATAAAAAGTTACAAATTGGGTTCAGTGTATACTGCTTGAGTGATGGGTGCACCAAAATCTCACAAATCACCACTAAACAACTTACTCATGGAACCAAACACCACCTGGTCCCCAGAAACCTATGGAAACAAAAAATTTTTTAAAAAGTGGACCACCCTACTTCTTCATAGGGTGTTTTTAAAAATATAAGTTTGGAATTAAAAAAAACAAAACAAAACCTACACTGGAGAAGGGACACCCTGTTCAATAAATGTTACTTGGAAAATTGGATAGCCACATTCAGAATAATAAAACTGGATCCCTATCTCTCACCATTGTCAAAAATTAACTCAAGATGGATTAAAGACTTAAATATATGATCTAAATCATAAAAATTCTGGAAGAAAACTTATGAAAAACTCTTCTGGACATTGACTTGGCAAATAATTTATGACTAAGATCCCAAAAGCAAATACAACAGAAGCAAAAATAAATAAGACTTAGTTAAACTAAAAAGCTTCTGCACAGCAAAAGAAATAATCAACAGAGCAAATAGACAAGCTGGAGAACAGGAGAAAATATTCATAAACTGTACATCAACAAAGGACGAATATCCAGATTATACAAGGTAGTCAAAGCAGCAAAAAAAAAAAAACCAAAAAACAAAAACAACCCCACTAAAATTAGTAGACAACATGAACAGATATTTCTCAAAAGAAAATATACAAATTGCCAACAAATATGAAAAAATGCTTAACACATCTAATCATAAGGAAAATGCAAATTAAAATCACAGTGAGATACTAGCTTACCCCAGTCAAGAATGGCTATTATTAAAAAGTCATAAAACAATAGATGTTGGCACAAATGTGCTGAAAATGGAATGCTTATACACCACTGGTGGAAGTGTAAATTAGTACAGCTTCTATGGAAAACAGTATGGAGATTTCTCAAAGAACTAAAAGTAGATCTACCATTCAATTCAGCAAACCCACTACTGAGAGTATCCATCCAAAGGAAAAGAAGTCATTACATTGAAAAGACACCTGTACATGTTTGTTTATCACAGCACAATTTACAACAGGAAAGATGAGAAATCAACCTAAATGTCCATCATCTTATGAGTGGATAAAGAAAATGTGGTACATATATACCATGGAATACTACTCAGTAATAAAAAATAATGAAATCATCTCCTTTGTAGCAACTTGGATGGAACTGGAGGCCATTATCCTATGTGAAGTAACTCAGTAATGAAAAAACAAATACTGTAAGTTCTTACTCATAAGTGGGAGCTAAGCCATGGGCATAAAAGGTACACAGAGTGGTATAATGAACATTGGAGATTCAGAATAAGGGAGAGTAAAATGAGAGTGAGAGATAAAAAAAAAATCACCTGTTGGGTACAATATACACTATCTGGGGGAAAGGTACACTAAAAGCTCAGGCTTTGTTACTACACAATTCATCCATGTAACTAAAAACCACTTGTACCCCTAAAGCTATAGAAATTTTTTTAAAATGTAATCTCTTTTTAATAATTCTGCTCTTTACTTGAAGTAAATCTCTCTTCAATAAAGCTCTCATATCTTCTTGTCAGCTTCTCTCCCAAGACTACTATAGAAATTTCCGGGGTCAGTGATGCATTAGAGCCAGCAAAAAAACAAAACAACAAACAAACAGAAGACAGTGTGGTGCTTGCTGGAGCTAGGCCCCAAATAAGATGAGGAGGCAGATATAACCAAAGACTCTAGTGAAGCTGAGCCTTGTGAATGAAGGTTATTAAATTTCAACAAGTGTTTCTATGTGATCTGATCATATTTTAAACATGGTGTTCTTTTTAAAACACTACATTAAGAGAGGGATATCAAACTAAGAGGCATGTCTGAGACCATGAGGATGATGAGTCACCAGATTAGACAACACAGAATTTTCTTTTAAATGTGGACATGTTTTTAACATAATTTCTCCAAACTGTTTTTAACACTTGAAAAGTTTCTTTAGCAATTTTAAAAGTAACTGATAGAAAATCATTTCACACTGTGAAATAACTTGTTTAACCTTTAATTTATGTCTATTCTCTAAAAATGTGTTAGATTACAAGCTAAAAGTAGGTGAATTTTAGGGTTACTTAGAGTTTTTTGAATGAAGAAAATGGGAAATGTAGTCTAGAAGCAACTGTAATCAATATCTGTTATTGGCTTTCTGTCATCTATTCTTCTTTCTTCTTGAAATTGAAGGAATGTCTCACACATTCTAAGCTTTGTGGTTTTGATTGAACTGGCCTCAACTGCTCCAGGAGTGAGCCATGATTAGCCGAGCTAATCAGAATGTACCATTCCTGTTCAGAATGACTAGCACAATGACCTAAGCTGGTCCAATCGCAGTGCCTTTTAAGGACATTTGTCTGATACTACTGAGACACAGACTTATTCCATGATTCAGAATTCACTTAACTCTCATAGCCACTAGAAGACAATTTAAGGGCATAAGTCAAGAGCCTTCCCCAAATGGAGTCAATATCCACATAGTGACAATTAAAAATACAAATAAAGAAATTAGGTTCTGAGTCACTTTATAAGAGATTCAGGATCAATCCCCACCTGAATCACCTCTTGTACTTCTGAAGTTTCAGTGAGGTAAACAAATAAATTATCTTTAATTTTAAAGCCAGTCTCATCTGGGGTTTCTATTACTCGAAACAAAACTTTTCTTTGCTGACACAGAATCCATGACATAGACAGACCCTAAAGTCTGTTTGTAGCTTTCTCATCAGCTGTCATGATGCTTCTGAGCTCTGTTTCTCTGAAAATCATTTTTTTCTTTGTGAAATGTAGGCACTCTGGCACCTTTATATATGCTGTAGTCATATGGTTTCTTTAAAGTATTCCCAGTTTTACAGTAAAAATAGTCAATGATATGAAAATCTTTCCTGAAATTAAAAATCAAAAGATTGCATATTTAATATTAAATTTTACATGACAATTCTGATGTTGGGCTTGATCGATTTAAGGCTAGAAAGAGATGACAACAAACCACATGCAACATGTTTCAAGCAACAGCAACAAGCTGCTTTTTAAAAGTAATTCTCAGTAAACTTTTCATTGGCTAACCACTAACCTAATTCAGAAACAGAAAAAAGAGGTAGGTGACACATGAAATATTACCTCTATTACTGACAAAAGAGAAATTGTAGAATTAGTCTCCATGTAAAAAGTGGGATTCCTAATACGAAAACTCAGAATCATACAGACACACCCAGCCAGGCACAGACTACATTGGTCTGAGACTATTTTACAGCCTGTTTCTATAAAACTTGTGGCAGGAGCAGGAGAGAATGTGTGCTCTCTGTGAGCAGCTTGTTCCCAAGAGAAAGAGGAAAGACAAAGAAATTGCTTCTTATGCTCACTTCCTTATCTCAAAGGGTAGAATAGAAGAGGGAATAAGAGGAAGCCAGGAATATTTTTTAAAGCAGCTCCATCCATGAGGGAGGAAATATAGGAGTAAAAACAGAGGATCCCCTATCTACCAAAACATTTTAAGTCTAGAATTGTGTTCAGTTGAAGCAGCTCTAGTAAACCCAGAACTTCATGATTTAAGGTTCAAATAATACTTTTCTTAAACTGAAAGTTGACAAGATAGCAATAAGAATTAATAGCTTTACAAAATCCATGAGGTTGAACTAGGACCAAAGGCAAAGAGAATGTGACAAATATAGTTGATTGCCTACTGAATATCTAATCTCTCTACTTTCTTATAAATAGAATCCAAATTTTATTCAGGACAGCAGTGTGGCTGGTCTATCAAATTTCTCTTCTAGGTTCTCTTCGTGGCTATGATTCAGTACAGTAAGATTTAGACAGAAGTTTATTAGGTACAGCTTCTACAAAGCTACTTATTCTTAATGAAAATACATAGGCCCAACTGGCCTACACCTTTCATACTTTGTCCTTCCAACTTCTTAACTGTAATGTGGTCCTGCTGCCTGTAACACTAATAGCCCTCTTTTAATCTTGAGTTTGAGAGCCACACATTGTAGTAGCAGGGCATTAAGCAAGAGGAACACAGATCTCTGTTAACTTCCTTGAGCAGTAGTATCATCCTTGAGCTGTCTACCTCCATACTTCTTTTAACATGAGAAAAACATAAACTTCTTTATTTAAGCATATGGTTATGAGATCTATGTTACATATGGTTAAAAATAATGTCAACTAAAGCCAGAGAGAGACTTGTCTCAAATGAGGACTCTCTAGGACATCTAGGTTCATTAGGAAATAAACAACAAACTTGTTACAAATAAGTAAATAAAAGGCTACAATAGATACAAGTGGTCTAGGAACAAAAAATATGTTCAGGTTGTCTTATAAAATATAAGTCAAGGAGAGAGTGATTTCAAATATAAGATACAGAAGAGTATGACACAAGTCATAATTTTTTTTTCAGTGGTTGTTGGAGCCAAGAGTCTCTCATGAACATCTCTTCCCAATTCTGTGTTCAGTGATGTCACACTGGTAGCTTAAACTAAGCCATGGATACTGACACCACGGAAACAGGCTAATGCTGTAAATCCAATCTTTTTATTTTGGTGAGCTTGTTGTCAAATATTTACCAGAACATCACTGCTTACACCCCACTGTACAGTTAAACAAGAGTCTTAAAAAATGTCCAATGGTTACCCAAACTGCTAATGCTCTTCATCTAGACTCTTTATTAGTGTAAAGAATACCTAATGTAGGGCCTGACATTTAGCAATAACTCAGTCACTATTTTGACATTATAGAGTTAATTTTACTTTCCAAAAGAACTAAATGTAAACAGAACAAAACAGAACAAAACACCTGTGGTTTTAATTTAAAGACACCCGAAAATCAATGCAATTCTTTGATTATGTCATTCTACCCTTGATCCTACACAGTCGTTTAAGTTGCATGTTGTGACAGTTTAGGTGTGTTTATCAAATAAGAACATGTCAGAGCATAAAAAAACGTTTGTAAATATGATTTCCAAAGATCATATTGTCAGTGTAATGGAAGTAAGCAGGAAGAGTGTCAGATTGCGTGTAAAGCAGTGGATCATATTTAAAAAAAAATAATAATAATACCCTGAAAGTAGTTACCACTAGATGGCAGTAAAATATATAACTGAACCCACACATTTGTAGCCACACACAAAAAATTATTCTAGATTTTAATATTATGCAAAATCTCTTTTACATTTATTTATTTATTTATTACTGATGGATTGATTGATTGATTGAGATGCAGTCTTGGTCTATAACCCAGGCTGGAGTGCAGTGGTGTAATCACGGCTCACTGCAACCTCTGCCTCCCAGGTCCAAGAAATTCTCTTGCCTCAACCTCCCAAGTAGCTGGGATTACAGGCGCGCTCCACCAAGCCCAGCTAATTTTTGTATTTTTAGTAGAGACGAGGTTTCACCATGTTGGCCAGGCTAGCTTTGAACTCTTGACCTCAGGTGAGCCACCCATCTCAGCCTCCCAAAGTGCTGGGATTATAGGCATGAGCCACCTCACCTGGCCCTTTTACATTATTTTCTATATCATACTTCTTTGCACAGAGAATTTGAAATGGCACAAAAATAAGATACAGAAAATAGTTAAGTGGAAACTGAAATTGGGATCAAAGTCAGAAGTGGCAGCAGAGGCCATAAATGAAAGTTGGGTAAAAATTGAAAAAGTCTTATAAAACATGACAAGCATTTTGAACTTTTATCATGTAGACAAAAGGGATATCATTAGATGTTTTGTATTACCAGATATTCTGGTTGTAATCCTATAGTTAAACCTAGGAACCAGGAACAAATCTAGTGTCATAAAGATAACTGGATTATTCCAATAATCCAAGTAGGAAATTATGAGGTTCTGAATTAAGGCAGTGGGAAAGAATGAAACAAAATACACTTAGGAGGTTAATTCTGTGGAAGTTTAGATGTAGGGGGCAAAAAAAATAAATAAAAGTTGACTTATTTTTTTTCTTGAGGGATAAAAATGAATATGATTTAGAACAGAGGAAAAAGGATAACATGGGGAGAAATGCCAGATATAGGTGATGGGGAGGAAGGCAGCAAACCACATTGCCATGTATGTACCTATGCAACAATTTTGCATGTTCTTCACATGTACCCCAAAACCTAAAATGCAATAAAATATATATTAAAAAATAAAATAAATAAAAATAAAAAAGAAAGTTTGTAGAAAAAGTAAGTTCTATTAACCAATAAATAAATACATTTCATATATAACATTGAACAGAAAGAATTTGACAGTGTTTTTCCATCACTAATAAAAGTCTACGTGGCAGATTCTATTTCTATAATGGGTATGAGGGCTTGAAGACATGATGCCATGAGTTAAGGTGTGTGATAAAGACTATTATACTTTTTTATTATTATTGCAGTGGTGTGGTGGTGGTGGTGGTAGTGGTGGTGGTGGTAAGAGTGGTTTAGCTAAACTTAGCACTGAGTTGTGGGCACTTTACATGTATCCACTAATTTATTTTTCAAAATAATCCTGTGAAGTACTATTATTATCATCCCCATTTTTCAGATGTGTAAATTGAGCCCAAAGTTATATACCTTGCCTAAAATCACACAGCTGGTAAATAGTAGAAAAGGAATTTAAAGGTAGTGGGGGAGGGGGAGGGAAAGCTGTCCTTATAGCTATCAGCTGTTAGCTGACCTAATTGCTATCAGTTGGGCTCTGATCCCCCTAGTACACATAAACAATTTCATAAAAGATCAACATCAGCCAAAGACTCACTGTAACTATTATAGAACAAAGGAAGAACAATACTACTCCATCATCATGTCTGAACAGAGATAAAGGTAAAGATGCCGTGTAACAAAAAATAACCAAACAGTCCGCTTTCCTAACTGCCACAAGTGACAATTACTTCTTCTCTAGTAACAACTCTACCACTGTTCTGTTTTTCCCATCTCTTAGATAGAAAGTAAAATTCTCAGACTGCCCCCACTCTCTAACAGCATCAAATTCAACAAAGACCCCATTTTTTAAAATCCTCCCTCAAATCACCTAATATGAGCCCAACTTGTGTAAGTGTCTTTTAACTCCTTATTGAGATAACCCACAATTTCACAAGGTTTGTGTCCTGCCTTGCTGTAGCCAATTTTTTTTTTTATTCGAAATGTGTTCCTTGACCAGGTGCAGTGGCTCACGCCTGTGATCCCAGTACTTTCAGAGGCTGAGTTGGGCAGATCATCTGAGGTCAGGAGTTGGAGACCAGCCTGGCCATAATGGTGAAACCCTGTCTCTACAAAAATTAGCGGGGCACAGTGGTGGGCGCCTGTAGTCCCAGCACTTTGGGAAGCTGAGGCAGTCAGATCACTTGAGGTCAGGAGTTCCAGACCAGCTTGACCAACATGGTAAAATCCTGTCTCTACCAAAAATTCAAAAATTGGCTGGGCACGGTGCTGGGTGCCTATAATCCCAGCTATGCGGAAGGCTGAGACAGGAGGATAGCTTGAACCCAGGAGGCAGAGGTTGCAGTGAGCCAAGATTGTGCCATTGCACTTGAGCATGGGCGACAAGAGTGAAACTCCGTATCAGAAACAAAAACAAAAATGTGTTCCTGGTTGTCTTTGGCTGGTGGACATCAACTGTAGCTCTTCAGGCTCCCTCCAAGGCTTATGTTCTTAAATACAATGTGAACACTCCTTATACATGAAATGCACATAACAGGGAAACTATCAATCTTAAAGCCAATTAAAGAGCTGGAAAAATAATACAAAAAGAGAAAAAAGATCACAAATTTTGTCATAAAATAAGCACTTATAGTTAAATACTTAAGATGGATTTTTTGATATAACAAGTATTTCTAGTTACTGAACCTATATGCCAAATTAATGATAATGTTTACATTTATATTAGTTTTTTTGATGTCTTATTCCACAATAGTACTACATTTGTAGCTACTTATAGATCACCAGTTCAACAAAATATAGGAAAACATGGTCACAATTTCCTCATGAATTATATCAAGTGAACATATTTAATAGGTTCAAAGAAATGTTTTTGATATTCTAATAAGAGATAAAAGTTTTACAGAGAAAAAACTAATTCACATAAAACCATAATTTTTTTACCTTATTTGGATAATATTGTCTGAAAAAACATGGAAAAAATGTAATCAAACTTGTTTTAAAAGGTATGTTTAATCTTAACACATGGGAATATACTCATGCTATTATCATTTATAATATCTACTAAAAACATTCCCAATTCAAAAGGAGATTATTTAAAAAGATACTACACAGATTCATGAACTTTTTAGAACTTGAATTTTAAAAAAAGTTTTGCAGTTCAGGAACCATAAAGGAAAAAATCCAGAGAGTAAACAGTCTATATTATATATATATTTTTAATGATAAAACAGAAGCAGAGATGAGAATGTATTGACTTATGTTCATTCTGGGATAGTCAAAAGAATCCAAATTCAGGGAAAACTAGGATGATTTCTAGTTTTCTACCCTGTAGTTTTCATCATCACTAATGAGTTAAGACAATACTTCAAGTAAAAATTTATAATATAGAAGCTTATCTAGTTAATTTACATATATGTTCCAACCAAGACTGCTAAAAAAAATTAATTACTTAGTTGTTATAATTTCTGTGATCCCAACTGTTGAAAATTATCCCTAGCACTACGAAGGATGTCTAATAAATGTTGGCTCTATGAACATATAATAAATAAACAAATGAAGCAAAAAACACATTTGACAGAACATTATTCTACATGATGTGCTTAAAATTATAATCTTCATTTTTAAAATTATTAGAAAGACATAATACTAATGGTAATTATTATTTAGGTATGTAAACTTTCAGTAGTAGGCATCTCCAGAAAGTGTTTTATACTGACTAAAGTAAGTAGCAGGCACCTCTGACTTCCCATTAAACATCTCAGTTCTCTTTACTTCATAATCTAACTCTAATTATTAAAGTTCTGTGTTTTGTATAAAAGTTGAATTTTATTTTTTATTTAATTTGACTTTTTCACAGATTTTTCTAACATTAGAAGTACCTGCTATATTTGTTGAGGTTATTGTCATAATTGTTATCATCTCACAGCACAGAAACATAAGTAGAACAACTAATTTTGCAATTCTTTTAATTGCTACTTTTGCATTTATTATTGCATTTATGTATTTATTATTAGCTTTTTATCTTAACTATTAATCAAAGACTAACTCCTTAAATTGTTTTACATAAAACAATTTATAAAAATGAGTTATTTCCTTTAGAAAATCTGAAAGGTTATTTGTGATGACAAAGAGTAACTGAATATAATTTATTTAAGCCAATTTTTAAAATGGATTATAAACATTTTTTTTTCAAAATAGATTTTTTCAAAGTATGTATATCATAATACATAATATTTGTATTCCGTGAATATTTTAGAATGCTAATTATTAAATTAAATGAATGTCATTTCAGAATTGTTAATTTTGCTTACCACAGGCTTATTTTTCAGTTGACACAATTCATAAAACCTTAAGAACACAATCTTAATGATATTTAGAAAATCTGATTTTCTGAAACTATAACTGGCTAACATCTCCTTACTTTCTTTTAAAACAGATTTAATTTTTATTAAACTGAAATTTTAAAGTTTAGTTAAGTAAAAACTTATTTTAATCATAATTTCAAATTTTTATATTAAACATTTAGTAAGGATTATATCACATTTTAAAAATGTGTATGCAATAATTCTTCCTTTCCTTAACCTAAATATATTTCCAATTAATTGGTGGTGCTAAGTAAATGACACAGAACCTTATGACAAGATAGTCATCCTATAGGAAACTAGCTCTGCCATTCTAAATATTTTAAAACACCTGAAAATGCAAAAAAATAAAAATAAAGGTCACAAAAGTGTCAGATTACGTTAAAAAAATGTGGTTATAAGGTTTTGTAATTAATAGTAAAAGCAAAAATACTTCCTACAATTACAGATTCACTGGTCATCTTATTCAATAATATTCAATGTTAAGAGGTCTCTCTTCTCAATAGCATTAATAAACATATTACCATGTTAGATTATACAAAGACAACATTAATCTAAAAGTTTACGAAAGCAAAAATCTTCGACAGTCGATGGATCTACTGACATTGGTAACTACGCTTAGTTAAGTAGCAAAATTGGAGTCTCTGAAGAGAACTGACTGTTCAAATATAGTTTGTCATGCAAAGAAATACCAAAATAAATTATCAAAAAAGGAAAAATCCAAAGTGGTAAATAAACATTTTGAAAAAATTAAGGTGTTATGCAATTACAGCACAACTCTGTATACTTGTGCAATGACAGGAGGTGTAAAGACAAAGATTCATTCTGAAGACCCTGAGATTCAAATAACTTTTATTCTCAGAAAAGCTATTATATGTAGACATGAATTCCACATTAAATGATATTATCAAAATATTGTCTTAATACAATCTTAGACATTGTAGTTCTGTTATTGTTGGCTTTATGCAAAGAAAGAGAAGCAGCATACCACTCACTTTCTCCTGCTACATTATGAATGTGGTCCCTGTTCACAAACAGTGCTATGAAGGGTTTAGGAGATAAAACAAGTAATCTGAAAATATTTTGTTGACGATGCACATTTACATGGCATTTTGGAGCATCAGAATGGAATTCTTAGACAAGTTTAAGGACTACATTTGTAAATATACTGTTTTCTAAGAAAGTTTATAAATTTAGAATAAAAAACTTAATTTGGAAAAGTGAAACTAAAGTTATGTAATTTGTCATTTGAGTCCTAAAGAACAACATTCATAGGTACTGAAAAGCAAGTGAAATAACTGAAACACTTGTAGAAAAAAGTTGAAATGATACCAAATCCAATTGCATTATCAAAATAATACAATTTTCCGATTTTAGAAAATGAAGAGGTATTAGATTTAAAGACTAAAATATCATACCTTAATCAATTTTTAAAAAATATTATCTAAATTCTAAATAATAGAAAAAAATAGTGCTTCTGAGAGAAAAGGCAGTAATCTTCTACTTCTGTCACCTTTTAAGGAAAGTTTTTTTCTGATAATGAACATAAAGAATTTAAAGACATCATATTTAAATACATTGAGTTATGAAGAAATGAAGGTAGTCATTTGAAACATAAAAACTGATATTGATGCTAGGCACAGTGGCTCACACCTGTAATCCCAGCACTTGGAAAGGCTGAAGTGGGCGGATCACCTGGGGTCATGAGTTCAAGATCAGCCTGGCCAACATGCTAAAACCCCAACTCTCCTAAAAATACAAAAATTAGCTGGGTGTGGTGGCATGCACCTGTAATCCCAGCTACTTGGGAGGCTGAGGTAGGAGAATCGCTTGAACCCAGGAGGCGGAGGTTGCAGTGAGCCAAGACTGCCCCACTGCAATCCAGCCTGGGAGACAGAGTAAGACTCCATCTAAAAAAACAAAAAACAAAAACAAACAAACAAAAAAACTGTGGTACTGAAAAGTTATATTCACAGAGAAACTCAAATTTCTCATTAAAAATTTTAAAACAAGTTGGAAAGCTATAATAATTCATGAGACTTTGCATTTTTATTTTTATAATTATGGGATAAATAAAATGATAATAAAAATTATTACCAAACCTCGTATAAACATCTCCAAATCCCTTTTTGTTTAGTATACAATGTATAGTAACATTTTCTATGTGTGCTATGAAGAGAAATAGTTTGAGAAGCACTAACTTATATGATCTTGTTAAGAAAGTATAGTATGGTTGGCATCAATCCATTCTGAAAATAAAGCTCAACTCATTTGCCTTACTGATGATGACAGACAACATCATATAATTAATTAAGTTCTCTTAAGGGTTTATTTTGCTTTTCCAAAATAACTTTTAAATAATAAAAAGCATGACAGAATACTTCAGTGTACAAGCTCTAGAGTCAGGCAACTTGGTGCTCTGTGATTGTTAGTTGTATGACTTCAGTTTACTGATCTATTAGTGGGAATAAGAAATTAATTTTATTGACTATTCTTTATTTTTTTTAATTGTACTTTAGGTTCTGGGTTACATGTACAGATCATTCAGGATTGTTGCATAGGTATACACATGGCAATGTGGTTTGCTGCCTCCACCCCTCATCACCTACATCTGGCATTTCTCCCCATGTTATCCCTCCCTGATCTCCCCACCCATCCCGCGGTCCCTTCCATGCCCCCCCCAACAGACCCCAGTGTGTGATGCTCTCCTCCCTGTGTCCATGTGTTTTTATTGTTCAACACCCGCCTATGAGTGAGAACATGTAGTATTTGATTTTCTCTTCTCGTGTCAGTTTGCTGAGAACGATGGTTTCTTATACTAATTTCTCCACTCACAGATATCTTGAGTAGGGGAAGATTGTAGGACAGAAAATTAGAAGGTGAGTTTTTAAATCAGATGGAAAAGATTTTTCTTGTTGTTCTGGCT
>CAUYQU010067884.1:0-18971 GCA_963574635.1 Cheracebus regulus
AAGATGTCCTCTAGCCATTCACAGAATTGATTCTAGGGAGCATTAAGAAAGCGAATGGAGGCCGGGCACGGTGGCTCACGCATGTAATCCCAGCACTTTGGGAGGCCGAGGTGGGTGGATCACTTGAGGCCAGGAGTTCGAGACCAGCTTGGCCAACATGGTGAAATCCCGTCTCTAAAGTAAGAAAGAAAGAAAGAAAGAAAGAAAGAAAGAAAGAAAGAAAATGGAGAAGATCAGATGTCTGAGAGGCAGCGTTCTGATTGTCGTGTTTGATAAACATGTATCGTATTCCAACTTTTCTGCTGAAAAGAAAATCTATATAGTAATGATAGACAATGATAATGGAATTCTAGCCTGGCCTGTAGAATTTATTAGCTGTAGGATCTTGGGCAATTTACTTAACTTGTCAACTTCTTTGAATTTTTGATTGCCCATAAAATAAAATATGGAGTCCTGAGCTGACTGTCCTGCTGGAGAAGACTTCTGTTACCTTTCCTGCTTTCCACTCCATCCCTAGCACTTCAAGGTCCACTCATATTCATTCCACATTACCTCTGCTTATTTTCTTAATCGTGTGTTCTGAAATAATCTCTTTTGTTGCTTGGTTTATTTATTTTGCTTCATCAGAGTATAGGTTCCATAACAGATGGATCTTAGGTCTTATTCTTACTGTATACTAAACACTAGAACAATGCCAGGAAATTAACTGGTATATAAAAATAACTGGCAGATGACTTCTGGGTATATACCCAAAATAACTGAAAATGGAAACTTGAACAGATATCTATACACCTATATTCATAATTTATAGTATGATTTATAGCATTATTTATAGTATTATTTATAGTAGCCAAAAGGTGGAAACAACTCAAGTTTCCATTGATAGATCAACAAAAAAACGAGATATAGACCTACAATGAAATATTATTTAACCTTAAGAGGAAGGAAAATATGACACAAGGTACAACATGAATGAACCTTGCAACATTATGCTAAGTGAAATAAGCCAGACACAAATGGACAAATATTGCATGATTCCCACTTAAGAGTAGATAGTCGAGTAGTCAGGCAGAGAGTAGAAAGGAGAATGGTGGGTTCCAGGAGCTGGGGGAGACGGGAATGGGGAGTTGTTTAATGGACAGAGTTCATAAAAAAGTTCCCAAAGGAAAAAACGTTCTAGATACGGATGGTGGGGATGGTTGCACAACAATGTGAATGTACTTCATGCCACGAAACCGTACACTTAAAAGTGATTAAAATGGTAAATTTTATATTATGTCTATTTTACCACACAAAGAAATTGGCAAATGAATCAGCATGGAGGTCCTGCACATAAGCAGTTCTCAATTCCTGGAATGCCATTCTTTGTCATTGCTCCACCCCCGCCTTGCTGTCCCTTCATTCTTCCACCTGGCCAACTCCTCTTCATGTAACAGCTCTTAAGCTTACATCAAGGTTTCTCATCGGAAGAACTTTGGACATTTTGGACTGTGTAATTCTTAGTTGTTGGGGGGTATCCTGTGGTGAGACTTGGAAAGGGGTTTAGTACCATCCCTCTTCTCACCAGAGCCCAGTAGCCAGTTGTCCTCCAGCTGTGGCGATCAAACATGTCTCCAGATGTAGGGTAGGAGCAGCAAAATTACCACTGGTTAAGAAATACTGGTTTGGATGTTACCCTCGCTGTCTCTAAAAGTCTGGGCTAAGAGCTGCTTCTGTGCATCTATTCTACCCTAGTGCCTCTGTTCCACCCTGTTTTTCAGTCAGGGCACTCATTCCACTCTGAGGCCACCACAGCATCTCCGCCACTAGACTGGCAACCATAGCACCTGACACAGGATCTGGAATACAGTAGGTGCTCAATATGTATTTGTTGTTTCGTTGATTTGAATCTAATTTCCTCATTTTCAAAATGAAGATAATACCTAATGGCTTCTCAGAAATGTTGTGAAGATCATTTCATGAGAGAAAGACTTTTTTAAAAAGATTATATGACCTTATATAAAAATGAATTCACATCGCTATTGTTATAAAAATTTTCACTTAATGCTTCTTATACTTCATGTGCTCTAGTTAAACAAAGTATTATATCTTATATAGCTCAGCTATATTACCCAATAAGTCAGTGGCTGAATTGGGATAGAGAAACTACTATCACTAAGCATAATTTTATCTTTAGAAATTCTGTCTGGGTATATAAAAAGACTTGAGTTGGAAATGCACTAGAAAATTGTTAATTTGGGGCTTGATTTTTCGGAGAAAAAAACTAAACCACAAGCAAAAAATGAATTTATTTGGGCTTATTAGGTTTTTTTTTTCAAAACTGTACTTCATGAACAGTTTCCAGTACAAAAAGAGAAATAAAATTATGTCCAATATATCTATTCTGATAGATAGAACTGGCTGGATGCAGTGGCTCACACCTGTAATCCCAGGTCTTTGGGAGGCCAAGGCAGTAAATCACTTGAGTCCAGGAGTTTTTGAGACCAGCCTAGCCAACATGGTGAAACCCCATCTCTACTAAAAATACAAAAATTAGCCAGGCATGGTGGCATACACCTGTAATCCCAGCTACTTGAGAGGCTGAGGCACAAGAATCACTTGAACCCAACAGGCAGGGGTTGCAGCGAGCCAAGATCATGCCTGTGGCTTCCAGGCTCTACATGTGAGATTGGCACCCTCTGGAGTTATGCAGAATGGTACCCTTTTTTTAGATGAGATTTGGAAGGAAGATTTGCATAATGAGTAGTTGACATAGAATCTTCTGGTAACTATGGTGATTAAATGTTTGGTTTTTCTGGAAGCATTGGTGATGAAGCTGCTGATCATAATATGACCCGTCTGGGGCAGTGGGAGCAAAGTTATGTCTAGAACAGTCCCTTACAGTGACTGACTGAAAGTTGTTAGTTGAGTAGCATTCAAGCTATACACCCTGCCTTTTCCAGAAGTTTTGTTAGCTGTCACAACCTTGTAATAATTTTCTTTTTGCATAAACTAGCTACATTGCATTATGTTCTCAGAAACTATGGATTAGCTAATAAACAGGCAAGCTAATAAACAATAACACTGCAATTTAACAGGTGCTGTTATAGACCTATAAGGCATAGTCAAATAGGAGCATAGAAGAGGAATGGCGTAGGAAGGTAATTGGACTAGGGAACGTTTCATACACAAAAAAAATAACAATTGCATTAAATCTTTAAGAATGAATGGAAGTATCTCAGGTGAAGAAAGTGGGAAGGATAATCAAGAAGTAAGAACAGAATGTTCAAGTTATGGAGTGATGCAATCGTATGGTATGTTCAGCAACTTGTAAGAGTTTTGCTATGTAAGTGGGACATGAAATTCATGTCAGGGAGACAGATGTAGGGAAAAAAGTGGGACCTTTTCTGTGAGACTTAGAGGTTTGGCTTTGAGAATTTTGAGTACAGGAATGGCATGTGTTTCAGGAAGATTCCTAGGGAAGCTACATTTAGAACAGACTGGGGCAGGGACACTATTGGAGGCAGGATGCAGGGAAGATTTAAGAGACAACTGCAACAATCTAAGGAGAAATGGTTAGCTGGGGTACAAGCCATGGAGAGAAGCAGATGGATTAGAGAGATTGTGGTTGCTGGCTTGTGACAGGAATCCAATTAACCTTAGTTGAATGGGAGGAAAGAGTTGTACATAACTAAAGGGTTCTTGGCTTGGGTGAACAGGAAGAAAGTGAGCATGCTATCCAGTGAGTGCAGAGAGTATGTCAATGATGTGTTTACTCTCTACCTCTATTTAGGAGCAGTAAGCACATGGTAATCTATATTCTGATATGGTCCTTCACTTTCATCCATCTACTCATTCATTCAACAGGTATTACTGAATATCATTGATGTTCCAAGCACTAGGATAGGCACCGTGGATTCCACGGTGAACTAGGCAGCTTGCAGTCTAGGCAGGATAGCAAACATAAGACAGTTACATAAGAATAAATACAGTCAAGATGAGCACTCTGATGAACAAGCCCAGGATATTTTAGAATAGGAAAGGTTTAGAGGGTATGTGGGGCAAGAAGGGAGGTGGTGTGGAATAGTGAGCATTATTGGAGTAGTGAGAATAAAACTTGTTTTTTTTTTCTGAAGAGTATTGCATTAAAAAATATCTAACACACTATCCAGGTTTCATAAAGGCCAGTGTACTTATGCCTTGCAGACATCATGTTATGGTGTCATCGTTGGAAACTTTCCTGTATGCAGGGCAAAACCTATTCATTCTCCCTTCTGCCACTTTTAGTAGAGATCCTTCTGATTAATTATTAACTAGCAAATGTGTCTGTAGAACACCACAGTAAGTGGTAACATATTAAGGAAGATGAATTTGAGGTGGTATTCATACTTCTTGGGGGAAGAAAGCTGGACTCTGCTGACAGCCAAGCCCATTAATCACTTTGTTAGATTTACTGTGTGGTTTAGTTTGTTTTTCAGTGGGGATTCTTTTCTCCATTTGAAAATAGATACTTTCTACAGATAAAGGAAATGCCTACAAGATTTACAGTGACGCCAGCCATACTAATTTATAGAGAAAGCCTGCATGGGTTACTAGGAGGAACATTTATGTGTCTGTATACCAATCTAAGTTCTACGTTGGTCTTGACTATCATTTCCAAATGACACTGTCTCCAGGTATATCAAACTAATTAAAGAAACCTGAACTAAAGTACAATATTTAATTGGCCTACAGCAGTGTTTTTCCAGCTGCAGATTGCAACTCATTAGTGATTTGTGAAATCAATTTAGTGGGTTGTGATCAGCATTTTTTAAAAGAGGAAATAGGAAAAGCAGGCAAAATATCAGAGCATATTGCACACATAAAAATTAAGTAGTGTTTTGTAAAAGTTCATTTTATATATGCACATATACACATATATGTAATAGGCACATGTGTGTAATTTGTATTATACATACGTATGTATGTAATACATATATGTGTGTATGTATTATGTGTTTCCACACATACAGACTTACTTGGTTAATATGTAAAATGTCAAAGATGTTTGAAACCTACAGATCTGGGAAAAGAGTTCTAGAAAAAGCTCCTTTCAGTCAGATCTGCCATTAATATACCAATCATAAATTAATGTTTTCTTATTCCTTAAAGCATATTGGGAACTATTGAAACTGTTTAAATGGAGAACTATGTAATGAATTTAAACTGTAAATGAATGCTGGGTAAAACAAGAAAGTAACTTACTCTTGATTTGGTAAATATATTTTTGATCTACTAAATAAAGGTGTTTAAAATGCTTAAGTCTTACTAATATTGTTATTTATGAAGAGTTCTATCTCCTTTTACATTAAAGAATTCTGTATGAAATATAGGAGAGGGATTGACTCATTTCTGTAAATACACTAAATATGGTAACCTAGAGGAGATTAACAAGTCAGACTTTTGAGTTCTGTCTTTATACCTGACAACAGATTGGTTCTTATTCTATGATTGTACATTATGAATGCCTTTTTTCTGCTCCATATTTAATTATTTATAAATAGAAATACTATCATTTATTTGATTTACTGTGTTTTATAAATAGGAATTTTTAACATAGCTAATTGAAATTATAGTTTTCAGTCACAGCTATTGACTGGCATTCTTTTCTATTTCTACCATATGAAAAGGCAAAGCTATGGTTAACATTTTGTTCAAAACAAATAATATACATCGATGTTCCTATCTGCATCATCATGGCCATTCTTCAAAGATTCTTGCTTTTGACTTCTTATAGAAATTTTAATTCATTCCTTTTTAACATCAGTCTCATCCTTTTCACTCTTCTCTACCAAGTCGCAAACACAGCCTTCTAATACTATGACTAGGCCTGTAAAACAAGTGGCTGTTTCTATGTAATTTCTCAATTCCTCAGGGTTGATTCTACTTCATAGTATACAGATACTGGTCATTTAATGCCTTCCTACAACCCCATTTTAGAAATCTTGCCTCACACATAGTCTGGAAGGGGCAACCTTATTACTGTACGATTCCTCCCCATGAACAGAGCTGATTGGAGAGGGGTGGGTGCTGGGTCAATCAGAGTGGAGGCAACGTTGGCCATTAAGATAACTTGGTCTTGTCAAGCTGGAGTGGGAGTCTGTAAGTACCATGGCAAACTAGAGCTGTCAACCTATCAAGGATTAGGGGAAGAAGAAACAACTGTTTTGAAGAGAAAGTTAGAAAGCTAGGGGCCAGAGCTGAGAAGCGGAATTGAGGGAAGCCACGTGGCTTTGAGAGGTGAAGGGCAATGTGATGGTTAATATTGAGTGTCCACTTGATAGGATTGAATGATGCAAAGCATTATTCTTGGATTTGTTTGTGAGGGTGTTACCAAAGGAGATTAACATTTGAGTCAGTGGACTGGGAGAGGCAGACCCACCTTCAATTAGTGCTGCCAGAATAAAAGCAGAAAGAACACAGAAAGACTAGACTAAGTCTTCTGGCCTTCATCTTTCTTTCATGCTGGATGTTTCCTGACCTTGAACATCCTACTCCAGGTCCTTCAGCTCTTGGACTCTTGGACTTACACCAGTGGTTTGTCAGGGGTTCTCAGGCCTTTGGCTAGAGACTGAAGGCTGCACTATCAGCTTCCCTGCATTTGAGGTTTTGGGACTTGGACGGGCTTCCTTTCTCCTCAGCGTGCAGATAGCCTATTGTAGGACTTCACCTTATGATCATGTGAGTCAATACTATTTAATAAGCTTCCTTTCATATATAAATCTATCCTATTAGTCCTGTCCCTCTAGACAACCCTGACTAATACAGGCAATATTCTCTTCCAGTTCCTTGTCTTATGTGGACTGGGCTCTACTTTGCTTTCATCCCTGGAGGCTCTGAGATCCCACTTTCACTTAATAATTTGGTTTGGCTATGTCCCTACTCAAATGTCATCTTGAATTTTAGCTCCCATATTTCCCATGTGTTGTGGGAGGGACTCTGTTGGAGGTAGTTGAACTATGGGAGTGGGTCTCTCCTGTGTTGTTCTCATGATAGTAGATAAGTCTCACAAGATCTGATGGTTTTATCAAGGGGAGTTCCTCTGCACATGCTCTCTTGTATGCTGCCATGGAAGATGCGCCTTTGCTCCTTCTTTCCCTTCCTCACAGTCATGTGGAACTGTGAGTCTATTAAACCTCGTTCCTTTATAAATTACCCAATCTCAAATATGTCGTTATTAGCTGTGTGAGAACTGACTAATACACTTAAGTGATCTGGAGTAGTTTGGTGTTTCTGTAAACTGTAAATTTCATAAATGTGCCCTGATGAAGATATTTCCCTTTGTCTCATTCACTTTTTTCCTCCCCCAACCCAATTTATTTATCCTATTTAATATTGATCTATTTCTCTGGGATTTGCAACCATCTTATTTCTCCTCTCTCCCTGTAATTCACCCCAAAAGTCTTATTTTTCATCAAACTAAAAAATATTGGCAATGGTAGAAAACCAAAATAAAAGCAATGAAAAATGATCATGTTATTTTAGTCAAAGTTGAACTGAAACGTGTTCACATTTTTGAATTAAGAAAAAAAAAAGAGTCAGGGCTCACCACTTATTCAATATGATAGTAAAACTCATCTCTGTGTCTCTTTTTACTTCTAGCAACTATCCCAGGTCTTTTGTGAACATATCTCTTTAAACAATTTTTGGTCAACATATAAAACTGAAGACGTAATTCCTACAAAATAAAATTGTGTAGAACAATGCAACTTTTGATTAGAATTTATCTTTCTTTAGAGTCTGAAATCACCATAGCTTTAACAGCACTTTACCGTAAAAAAAGAGTTAATTTCATACCAAAATTAAAGGGTCAGTACCTTACTATAGGATTTTCTCCTTGATAAACATCTAGTCTCTAAGAAATATGATTTCAAACAACTCAGTATGTTGATAGTTACCAATGCTATTACAAATATTACCTTTATGAAAATTTTTATTCTGTTGATCAAATATACACTTATTTTAATTACTATCAATATTAAAAATTTAAGTATTATAGAAATTTTTGTGGCCTAGTAAACATTAAGAGATAACTTTAAAAAAAAAACACCCAAATCTTCTGTCTTAGCATTTAAGATGATAATTGTGCTGCTATGGTTTGACTGTATCTCCCAAAGTTCATGTGTTAGAAACTTGATCTTCAATATTAGGTGTTGAGAGGTAGGGCGCAATGGGAAGTGTTGGGATCATGGGGCCACACGCCTCATGAATTGATTAATGCCACTTGTTGAGATTTACTCAGTGTGGCTGGCAAAATATTAGCAAAATATTAGGGAAAGTTATGGATTAGTCTCAAATCTTTTGGAAGGCTGAAAGGTTTTATTGCGACAGGTTGAAGGCAGCTGGTCCATTATGTTAGGGAAGAGATGGGGGTGATAAAAGCCTTTCTCAGTTTAAATCTGTTTACCTGCCATCCCTTTGTCTCTATTCTATTTACTCATGTAAACTTTGTGCTGGATGACCCTCTCAGGGGGAGATCATAGAGGAATTACTGGTTAATAGTGTTTACTCTGGGTCTGGAATCTAAAGCTTTTATAATTCATAAAACTATTCTTTTAACCCTGTTAATTATCCACAAGTGTGTTGACCTAGAACCTCTGCTATAAAATCTTTATGGAATAAAGGTTTGGATGTACAGGGAGTCTTGGTCCATTGGCTGCAGTTTGCCCTCTGAAAGTAGCCATCGACCATCCCTAGCTCACTTGAATCACTGTAATGGTGTGAGTGCATTCATTCACCTGTCGTTGAGTCAGAGTCTGCAGGACAGACCTCCGTAGGTGGTGATAAATGTCTCAGCCAGTTGGTGTCTCAGGAATGGGTTCCTAAGAAATTGATGAGTCTGGCCCACTCTTTCCCTCTCTTGCCCTTTTGCCTTCTGCCATGGAATGACACAACAAGAGGCCCTTGGTAGATGCTGGAGGCTTGATCTTAGACTTCCTAGCCTCCACAATTGTAAGAATACATTTCTGTTCATTATAAATTATGCAGTTTCAGGTATAGCAGCACAAAATAGACTAAAACAAGTGCTCAGTAAAAACCCTACATATAACCAAATTATGGTAATGATATTCATAGAAAAGACAATTTTAAATCCATTTATCAGATTCCTTTTAACAATTTCAAAGATCTTAAGTAATTATGTCATTATTTCATTCAGGCCATTTGGTGAAGAATATCAGAAAAATGATTTATAGAAAAACATATTGGTTGGGTGCAGTGGCCCACACCATTAATCTCAGAACTTTGGGAGGCTGTCTCAGGAATGGGTTCCTAATAAAATGATGAGTCTGTCTCCCTCTTGCCCTCTCTTGCCCTCGTTTGTGGGAGGGTCCCTTGAGGCTACGTGTTTAAGACCAGCCTGGGAAACATGGAGAATTCCTGTGTTAACAAAAGGTGAAAAAAATTAGCTGGATGTGGTGGTGCATGCCTGTGGTTCCAGTTACTGAGGAGGTTGAGGCAAGAGGATCACTTGAACCCAGAAGTTCCAGGCTGCAGTGAGCTAGGATCACACCATTGCACTCCAGCCTGGGTGACAGAGCATGGCCCTGTCTCAAGAAAAATTATATGAAAAAGGATATTAAAAAAATAATAAAAAATGCTGGTAAGACATCTACAGGGTGCACACCTTCCACTGTGTAAGCAACCCTCATTCAGTGGCTTTTGTGGCCAAGAGTTCTATGTGTTATACCTACATTGGTGAGAGCAATGCACCTTAGAATTTCTGAATTCAGTTTCAGCTGTGTCATAGACTGTGTGTAGTCAAAGTTATTTTTTTCTTTATATCTCTATTCTTTGGTACAGTGAATGAAAAACTATTTCTTTTACATGATAGAAAGTGCTTTGAAAATAAAGAAATGAAATAGATACATGTTAAATATTTTCATTGGGTTATAAAAGTAGGGGAAAATGTGATTTACTATTGTTTGCATGTTATGAAAAATGTCAATATCGTACCTATGAGGAGCAAAACTAGTATACTGAAAGGAGTTAGGTGAGATTAAAAGTAATAGGTATACAGCAGGGCACTCCTTAAGGAAGTAGTTAGTTGCAGTTTATTGTGCATAAACAATCATTATGCTATCTACTGAGCTAATTATATGCATTTTCTTTCCATAGTCCTTGATTATGAGGTTGAGAAAGACCATTTTTGCCTTTTGAGTGTCACTAGTAAAAATGGCTGGAATTTAACTCCAGGGGATTCTCTGAGTCTAGTTGATAATTGATCCACATTAAAATGAGCTTTGTGAATGAGACTGATGAAGTCCATTACACCAGCGTGTCTAAAATAATTACCCCACTCTTAAGAATACATTTTTGAAGAACTAGCCTTGTACATATCAAAGAGACAGAAATAGTAGGGGATTTTCTCAGTTCGTTTATATTCACCGCCAAAATCTAACCATCATAATTAAGCACTCCCTCAGTCCAAAGGAAAGAGATGTTATCATGGCTCCTGTTTAAAAGTACATCATCCATTCCATTGCATCTGCGTTCGCCATCATGCAGCCTACAGTCCTTTTGGCATTCGGTCCTTAGGAGAATACTGATCCATTGATGAGATTTAGAAGTGCTTAATATATATTAGTCTATGCGACCTTGCATTTATTCATTTTTTCTGGTGAGTGGAAAGAGGCCAGAGGTGGGCACTCTGAAGCACAACTAGCAGGGCTCAGGCAATGTAGGTGTTTGGCTGAGACGGATGGATTGTCTAAGTTCAGGAGTTTGAGACCAGCTTGGGCGTCACAGTGAAACCCCGTCTCTATTTAAAAATACAAAAAATTGGCCGGGCATGGCGGCATGCACCTGTAATACTAGGTACTTGGGAGGCTGAGACAGGAGAATCCCTTGAATGTGGAAGGTGGAGGTTGCAGTGAGCTGAGATTGTGCCATTGCACTTCAGCCTGGGTGACAGAGTGAGACTCTTTCTCAAAAAAAAAGGAATGCTGAGGAGAGCTGAAATGTGCTGATTTACAAAGATGCTGCAGGAAAGACTTTTCTAGAGTAAAACGTCCTGACTTTAAGATAATCTTTTATTTGGTTTATTTTTTTTTATTTATTTTAAAATAATTGAAATGGCTGTACTTGTCAGAGACAACATCCTGTTAGCCACAGCCTTTTTGAATGAAGGAGGGAAAATGCATTTGTTTTGCCTATTTAACTTGAGAGCTATGAGTCTGCCAAAGAACAAGACTGGAATTCCCCTGCAGCAATAAATATTGCCGTGGATTAAAGAAAGAAACATTTCTTTTCCCAAAGTGCACTCTTTATAGATAGAAAGCAGATGCAGAAACAGAAGAGTGAGATATTACTCCTTCTGAGAAGAGGAGCTCAGTTGGAAGCTCCAAGACATCGGAATCCAGAGATTAAGGCAGAAAAGGGGCCAATGCGGTCAGAGATCTTTTCTCTAATAAGAGGTATTCACACGAATTGGTAGGCTCGGTTTGCGTGAAACAAACCTAAAAAGAATATTTATGTTCCCAGTAGAAGGCAGATTGTCTTTCTATGAGTTACAGAAAGAGAACCTCAGTCACCTTTGTTCAGACACTTCAGTTTGTTCCCAGGATCTGACAAGGAGCGCTTTAAAATGGCTGTGAACTGAATGTGCTTTTTGGTAACCAACATGCAATGCAAATGAATACCCCAAATATTCCTCACAGGGGCAGAATTCAAGCAGTGTGGGTTGCCTGGAGTGCCTATTTGCATGTCAATCCCTGTGGTCTTCCTACTCACAGTTACATCACTTGATAGCTAGATTTTAGTTCCAAGAGTAAATTCCTGACTTCAGAGAGCAAAAGCATAGAAGTGGTGTCTCCTCCTTACTTTTGGTAACCTCTCTTGTTACCTTTTTACTCTAGTGTACCTAAACTTCTGATAAGCACCAAAGCCTTTCTGTTTCTAGGGACCAATGGAAAACTTCGCCTTCAGCCTCTGAATGTTTGCTGAAAATCAACTGACAAAAGGCAGATTAGTGGGAGAAAAGGCACACAGATTTATTAACATGCACAGGGGAGAATCACAGACTGGTTACCTAATCATGAATTGGGATAGAGATGCTGACATACCCTTCTTCTTAGGGAAAAGGAAGATGGGGAAATGTGGATTATTTTAGGGAAATAATAGATGATTTTTAGGGGAATTCAATGGTCTTGAAGAATGTACAAAGATCTGTACAAAGTCTGTTGGGCCTGCAGAGCAGACAGTGGTTTGTGACACATCTGTCCAGCTGTGTTGACAGACTTCTGTCTACCTTTTTGTGATGAGTTCAGTGAATGAAAACTCAGGGAAGGGACTAGAGGTCATTGTTTCCTTTTTGGCAAGTCTGGACTTAAGGCAGATAAGGGAAGTTCAGAGAACAACTTCATCCTGTGCTTTGGGAAAGAAAGGATTGAGAGACAGGAGGCAGGGAAGTCAGAGAGATCTTGAGGCTTCCACAGTTTAACATGCGAACGCCCCATATTTTGGGTTTTTGGCTTCTGAGCCCCAACAAGTTCCCCTGGGAAACCGTTCTATTGTATCCTTTTTCTTACATTACTATTTATCAGATTTTCAGAGTGCATGCCCTGCTGTGGGGTTCTTCAAACAGATGTGAAGCATGCTTCTTGTCACGTCTCCAATGATTGAATAGTCTCCAATGAGATCATTAAAAGTGAGGGACTACCAGGTGTAGTGGTATGTGCCTGCACTCCCAGCTACTCCGGAGGCTGAGGTGGGAGGATGACTTGAGCCCAGGGGTTCAAGGCCAGCCTGGGCAAGACATCTCAAAAAAAAAAAAAAAAAAAAAGGAGGGACTAACTGCAGATGGCTCCTGATCTTAGGTTTATTAGTTTTGTTAGTTATGTATACTATTCTTTGTCTAGAAAAGATTCGAAGAGCTTGTCTCATTCACTTGTAATTAAGCATCTCCACTCTCCTTATTGGACATATTTTTATATGTTCTTTTTATATTTGGGAATAGTTTGGCATTTTCTTTGGAATATGGATGCAGGAATAGAGTGGAGATGTGAGTATCACATTGTCTTTAATCGACAGGTTCTTATTTGAAGTGGTCTCTGGCATATATTTTCATTGTACCTTTTGCAATTATTTTAACTAAATGTTTGTTTCAGAGTATATTAGCTCTCATGAGGATATAATCTAATAAATATTTAATCATACATTTTATATATTCTTTTAACATGCCTTTTTAAAACATTGGAGGAAAAATCTTGTTTCTGGCAACTGTGAAATGCCCACTCCATGGGCTCATACGTTATAGTCCTGGTAGACTTAGTTTTTCTCTCACTGAATTGAAAATGACCCTTGAAGCCATAAGAAACCTTTAGTTAGCAACTTTGAGTGTTAAAAAAATTATTTATCACAAGAAAAACTAGAACTTTATTCTCACTTTTTATATTTAGAAATAGTTTGGCATTTTCTTTGGAATATGGATGCAGAGGTAGAGTGAAGATGAGAGCATCATAATTTCTTCAGTCCACAGGTCCTAGCAAGGGTTCCATTTGAGGGGTAGTGTTATTAAAATTGAAAGGGATTTTTCAACATAAAAATATGGCAGCTGGCAATTTAAAATTGTAGTATGTTGTAAGTGCAGAAAAGCAAATATTGTGATACCTCACTCAAAATATATCACTAGTTAAGTTATAGACCAACTAACCAACTTTTAAGTGAATTAGAAATCACTGTAGGTAAATGTTTATTTAACTTCAATGTGGTGAAGGCTTTTTAAATTTTACCATGAAGAATATAGGTAGGTCTCACTACATTAAAAAAAGTTCTATACTTCAAAAAACACTATATTCAATGTTAGAAGATAAATATCAAATTGAATGTAAAATTGCAAAATATGTGGGAGGAAAAAGATTACAGCTTTGAAAATATAAAGAGTACTGAACAATCAACAAGAAGCTAATTAAACCTGGCAAATTTAATTTTAACAAAGATACTTGTCTTTGTTTCTTTTTAAAGTCCTGCTGAGTAACAATAAAGGACTATTTAATTCAAAATATTTAAAAGAACCTACAAGAACAAAAGGACAAGAAAGTAGACAACAGATAACTAGAGATATTAATCAAATTTTAGGAGTCAAAAAGCAGATGAACACGTGGGAATTGATGTCACAGAGCAGAGAAAGCTGACACCTAACTGTAAAAGACAAACAAAATTAAGAAGGAACAATTGGCTTCACTGAATACTAGAAAGGCCAGGAATCAGAGTCACCAAGTACTTCTGAAGGTAGAAGTGTGAACCTAAGTTCACACAAAACCAGTTGGGTTAAACGTCTTTAGAAGGATAAACTTGAGACCCTCAGACCTACTTCCTTATATCATACAGTAATGAGACACCTCTCACTCAGTCTAGTAAATTATTCAAGTTTTACTTTTTTCAAGACATTGAAAGATGGAAGAATCAGCCTTAGGAACATCAGACAACCCTGAGGGAAGGGCCAGTAGGCCATGGGGTAAGGAAACAATAAGTGGAATTTAACACATAGAAGTGTGAAACTCCTCTTGCCCTTTTTTCCACTTGCATCCGAGAAGGGTGACAACCAGGTTTACTCTTCTGTGGTTCCCTACAAAATAGCCAGGCCTTCTCAACCACTTCAGAGTGGAATCTTATAGTCTATAAAGCTCTTCCTGGACTGTTGTCCAGGCTTACTAGTCCTAGGTTTGCTGTCATACTTTTAAATTTGGATCAGTAACTAAGGATCATTGATATCTGAGAAAAGCCTCTCATCAAATGAACCAACAGATGACAGAAGAGATGATACAGAAAGCAGAGAAAACTTTAAAACAAAACTATCATTGTTATCTTCAGAGAGGTAAGAAAATATTTTGATTCTAGCAGTAAAAAAATCGATTCAAGCTATATAAAGAGGGGACCTATAAAAAAACAATAAACAGACCTAGGGTATTGGAATTATGGCAGAAATAAATATAACGGAAAGATTGGAGGTTACAGTTGCAGTCAGATATCTCTTTAACAAGAGCTATTTATAGCTCTTGTTAAATTGAGATAAATAGAGCAAAAAGATAAAGAATTAGACAGCAAAAAAAGTATAATAAGAGGATTATTCTGAAGTTCTAACATCTGTATAATAGAAATTGCAGATGAGAAGTTCAGAGAAAATAGAAGAAATAACGCAAGAAAACTTTTCCAAACTGAAAGATATTAATGTAGAGACAGAACAAAATTTCCAAATACCCACAAAAGCAATACTACTACTACTAACAAAAGCCATAGCAACACATTTGCATAAAATACCAATATAATCAGGATAAAGAGAAGATTCTGAAAGCTTCCAGCAATGATGATGATGATAACTGTAATAATAAATAGTATTCACATGCAAAGGATCAGGAATTGAAGGGACATTTTTTAATAGTAACACTTGGGACTATACAACAATGACACAGTGCTTTCTAAATTGTGAAAGAAAATGATCACAAACCTAGATTTCTATACCAAAACTGTCAATCAAGTGTGAGAGTAGAATACAGAGCTTACCAGATGGCCTAAAAAATGTGTCTTCCATATGCCTTTTCTCAGGGAGATTCTGTAGGATGTGCTCCATGAAAATCAGTGAGTTACAAAAGAAAAAGTAAAATGAGATCCCAATTTAGAAAAGAGGAAATTCTTATAATTACCACTTTATAGCAGACAAAAAGGGCAACCAGTATAGACAGGAACTGGAGGATAAAGAACATTAGGGGAGAAGTTTCCAAGAAAAGATTAAAAGGGAAATTGTACAGAAAAGCCTTTTACAGAGTTAGAGAATGTGGTCAGATCAAGCCAGAGATTTAAAGAAAGCCAAGTAAGAGAAATAAATAAAAGTGAAAGACAAAATGCACATGACAATTAGGTGATGATTTTATTCAGGCTATTCCAACAGGGAGAAAGAACATTCCTCAAGGAGGAACTTGTCAAAGAAAAGGAAGAGGTGCCTTCAGCTTTATAGAGGCAGATAAAACAGTCATCGGCAAGTCTTATCAGATTCATGAGGAAGAATGGAGATGGGTCTTGGCTAAGTCACCGAGGAAAGGTGGAGGTAGAACTTAGAATGCAGGACAGCAAAAAGATCCTTTGCTGGTTGGTGGTTTCTCAGTATACAAGGGGCAGGGGAGATTTCTCAATCTTCCCAATCTTCCCTGCTTTATGGAACATACAGCTCAGAAAAATTTCAACATTGTTAGTCTTCCCCCTTTTTCAAAAGAATAAATATCCTTTGTCAACAAAGAACTCATAAATGATCATAAATTTCCTGTATGGGGCAAAGTGGCATCTAAGAAACTGTGTCTCCAAGATTTTCTTTGGCATTGTTTCTATAAAATTAGTTGAACCATCTGTTGAAAGGTGATAGCAAAGGTCAATTGTTTTAGGTTCCTGGAGATCAGGCCCTTTAAAGGAGACATGCCTAGAATTAAAAAAAAAAATTATAAAAGGTAAACCTGGAGAGTATCCAATCCACTGGATTCCAAGTGGATTTCCAATGTGGTGGAGGAAAGTCTTCTGGTTATGTGTCATTGCCTGCTGTATTTCTTGAATGTTAGTGAGGTTGTCTACAGTCTTGGTTTCCTCTCATTTAAGGACATGCATGACTCAAGCCCTTCAAAGGAATTCCCTAGCGGCCCAGATAGAGGCTTATCCAAAGAGAAATCTGGCCCTTGCACGATCTCCTATGTAGTGAGTTTATCATGGTTAATACCAAACCGTTTTTTTCAGACAGAGGGTGGATATTGGGAAGGGGAGCATGGAGAGTGGACCAATTGTCAATTGCAAAGCGAACCAGAGTCCTGATAATTATCTGGGCAGTTGAGTTTTAATTCTTAGTGGTCCTGACTCAGGCAGGAGAGAAAAAAAATTGGTAAACTTAGTGGAGAGGGTTATAGCCAGAGAGTGAAGGAAACTAAAAGAATTAAAAAGTTGGTGTGGATTGATGTTCTGAGCAAGTAACAGATTCCAGTATAATTTGTAGATAGATAACAAAACTGACTTTTCCAGAGTAGAAGGAAGTCAATCAAGTAGCCATTAGACAAGCCAGTTTGCGTATCCATCAGTTACCTACAATATGCAAATTGTGCAAATATGTGCAACATGCTTCAATGACAGTGAACAAAGCTAGAATCTGATAGCCTAGAATAGTACACTGTAGACAATTCACAGTTTTCCAAAACACAAAATTTCTCTCCTCTCTCTAAAGTTATACCCTCAAAGATAATGTTAATGGAAAAACCAAACTTTATAAAATAGTTTAAAGAGATTTATCCGGGACCAATATGAACAACCACAGTCTAGGGAAATACAGTCTCAAGAGTCCTGAGAATGGGCACCTGAGGTGTTCAGATTACAGTTTGGTTTTATACATTGCAGGGAGGCAAGAATTACAGGCAAAGCTGTAAAGCAACACATGGAGGGTATACATTGGTTTGGCCTGAAGAGGTAGCATATCTTGATGCGGAGGCATATGAGTCAGAGGTGGATTCAGAGATTCTTTAATCTGCAATTAGTTAAAGAAATAAAATGTCTAAAATCTTGAAGTTCATCAAAAGAAATGTTTAAGTTAAAATAAGAATGCTATGTCAGAGTCAGCCACAATATGACCTGTTTAACAAGAATGACAGCTACAGATGTGAATTCCTGCCTGAAATGACTTTAGGTCTTGTTTATAATTTGGTACTTTACTGCAACTAAGAGTCTGTTTTGTTTGTCTTATGGTCTCTATTCTAACATTAGTGCTGGTCAGTTGTTGTGCCTAAATGCCAGAAGGTGGGGGTATAATGAGGTGTGTCCAACTTCCTTTCCTATCATGGCAGAATCTCAGTTATTCAGGTTTCTTTTTAGGTCCTTCTGGTCAAGAGAGAGTCCATTTGGTGGGTGGGGGGCTTAAAATTTTATTTTTAGTTTATAATCTCATAGAAAGATTAAAATAATGCTAGCCTCCTTAGATTTGACCTGATTAATTACATAGGTGTAGCAAGAATAGTAATTTACCATGTAGGCCTTCTTAAGTTTCTTTGATGGATGTTTTCAGAAGGAATTTCAGATTAGTGTTTTAAAAGCCTCTTGAGGATAGGAAGCCAAGCCAAGAATTTTCTATCATATTTTACCTGTAGTTCTTATAAATCCTCCCTTCTGGAGGTTCAGAAAATAAACTATAGTTCCTGGGTCTGCCAAGAAGTGACCTTCGTTATTGCCTGTAAGGCTGAGAACCTATAAACCGGATACCAGGCCAATCCCAAAAGGACTTTGCAAAGCATTGCCCCACAAAATCAACCATAGTTTCTTAAAATTATTGGTCATATTTGATTAAATGAACATCATTTTCAAACATGACATTCCAGACAAAACCTTGGTTTCACAATCAACGTGTCTCATTTTGTCCTGACAACAAGTAGGACAGATTCTTAATTATTCTATGAGAATGACTATATTGCCATGAAAGTAAGAATATATATATATATATATATTTTATTGCATTTTAGGTTCTGGGGTACATGTGAAGAACATGCAGGATTGTTGCATAGGTACACACATGGCAGTGTGATTTGCTGCCTTCCTCCCCATCACCTATGTCTGGCATTTCTCCCCATGCTATCTCTCCCCAACTCCCCAGCCTCCACTGTCCCTCCCCTATTTCCCCCAACAGACCCCAGTGTGTAGTGCTCCCCTCCCTGTGTCCATGTGTTCTCATTGTTCAACACCCACCTATGAGTGAGAACATGCGGTGTTTGATTTTCTGTTCTTGCGTCAGTTTGCTGGGAATGATGGTTTCCAGGTTCATCCATGTCCCTACAAAGGACACAAACTCACCGTTTCTTATGGCTGCATAGTATTCCATGGTGTATATGTGCCACATTTTCCCTGTCCAGTCTATCATCGATGGGCATTTGGGTTGGTTCCAAGTCTTTGCTATTGTAAACAGTGCTGCAATGAACATTTGTGTGCATGTGTCCTTATAG
>CAUYQU010067886.1:0-12252 GCA_963574635.1 Cheracebus regulus
ACTTTCAGGGAAGTGGAATGATTTGTACAAAATGAGAGTGGGGCACAGAGGACTCTTAGGACTGTGAAATCATTCTGTCTGCTACTCTAACAGTGGATACATGTCATTATGCATTTGTCTAAACCCATAGAAAGTATAACACTAAACATGAACTCTAATGTAAACTCTGGACTCTGGGTGATGATGTGTCAATGCAGGTTAACCAAGTATAAAAAATGTACCACTCTGGTATGGGTTGCTGGTGGTGGAGAGGCTACTATTACATGTTGGGGGCACGGAGCATATGGGAGCCCCCTGTACTTTCAATTTTGCTGTGAAAATAAAGTTGCCCTAAAACATAGTCTGTTAAAAAATATATCCCACTATTTTCTGGCTTCCAATTGCTGTGTTAACTGTCAGCCTATTACTCATTTGTAGTTAATCTCCTTTTTATCTATGAGTACACTTACGATATTTATTGTTGTAGTTGGGGCTTTACAGTTTCTTTTTCCTTTTTTAAGAGTTGGGGTCTTTCTCTATTATTCAGGCTGGAGTGTAGTGGCACAATCATGGCTTACTGCGGCCTCAAACTCCTGGGCTCAAGTGATCCTCCCACCTCAGCCTCCCAAGTCACTGGGACTTCAGGTGTGTGGCACCATGCTCACCTGGCTAAGTTTAATTTTTTTTTTTTTTTTTAAGAAATAGGGTCTTGCTATGTTACCCAGGCTGTACAGTTTAGTCATGGTGCGAATCGGTTTGAATTTTTAAAAATTTATCTTATTTGGGATTCATTTGGCTTGAATCTACCTTGAAATCCTTCATTAGTACTGGGAAGCTGTTACTTGGATATTGCTTCTACATCTTTCTCTTTTTTCTCCTCATGAAACTTCAATTAAATCAATAAAGTGAGACAAGCTCACTTAATTCTCCATGTCTCTCAAAAGCTGTAGTATGTTTCATCTGTCTTTATATTGTGCATCTCTTGATAACTACTTCTGATGGATTCTCTCTTCAGTCATGTCTAATCTGCTAGTAAACTGGTTTGTTGAGTTTTCCGTTTTGTTTTATTTATTTTTAGAGGTTGTTTCTTTCAAATTTTTGCCATGTCACTTTTTATGTTTTCATCTCTCCTGAAGATATCTGAAAGCTTGTCTTTTATGTTTTTAAACGTAGTCAATTTTTTTTTATCTCCGTGTCTGATAATATTGGAAGATTTTGAACTTGGTTCTTATGCTTGTGGTTTTTACTGTTTCCCTCTCGTGCAGCATTTTTTTTTCTTGTGTCCTTTTCTTGTGGATTGTTTATATTAAAAGTTTATTTGTAGGAATATAAATTGAGGTGTAAGATTAAGGTGCCAGCTCTAGAGAAGTTTTACATGGCTTCTGTTAGACGGCAGCAGTTCAGTCTGGGATCACCTTAATCATGTTCATGACTCCAGGTTTCTTGTTCCACCCGAGTGATAATGCTTCACTGTTTTCTGAAGCATTATCAGAAATGCTTCAGAAAGCATTTCTCAGTAAGCAAAGGAGCTGCAGCTTACTGAGGCAAGCTTTTCCTATTAGAATCTCCACAGTGTGTGGGCCTCGGGCTTTGATTTTATTCTCCTGGGCTGCCAAATGCCATCAGGACAATTCTGTGCTGGCTTTTCCCTCCAGTCTCTACTTTTCCTTCAGTTTTGGCCTGGTAATTGTTTCATATCTTATGGTCTTTTTGATGCTTTAAAAAATATTGAAAAAAGGTATAGTGGCTCACACCTGTAATCCCAGCACTTTGGGAGCTGAGGTGGGCAGATCATTTGAGTCCAGGAGTTTGAGACCAGCCTGGGCAACATGGTGAAACCCAGTGGTGCAGGACTTGCGAGGCTGATGTGGGAAGATCTCTTGAGCCTGGGAGGCAGAGGTTGCAGTAAGCTGTGATCACGTCACTACACTGCAGCCTGGGCGCAGTAAGACTGTATTAGTCTGTTTTTACTTCACTGGATAAAGACATACCTGAGACTGGGCAATTTACAAAAGAAAGAGGTTTGATCCACTCACAGTTCCACCTGGCTGGGGAGGCCTCACAATCATGGCAGATGGCAAGGAGGAGCAAGTCACATCTTATGTGTATGGCAGCAGGCAAAGAGAGAGCTCGTACAGAGAAGCTCCCACTTTTAAAACCATCAGATCTTGTGAGATCCATTCACTATCACGAGAACAGCACAGGAAAGACCCACCTCCATGGTTCAGTCATCTCCCACTGGTCCCTCCCACAACACGTGGGAATTATGGGAGCTACAACATGAAATTTGGGTGGGGACACAGGAACAAACTGTCCAAGACCCTGTCTCAGAAAAAAACAAAAAAAAAACAAAAAAAAACTTGAGGTATCAAAGACAGTCACTTTTTTGTTTTTTCTGAGACGGAGTCTTGCTCTGTCGCCAGGCTGGAGTGTAGTGGTGCAATCTCAGCTCACTACAGCCTCCACCTCCTGGGTTCAAGTGATTCTTCCGCCTCAGCCTCCCTAGTAGCTGAGACCACAGCCTCGCACCACCACACCCAGCTAATTTTTGTATTTTTAGTAGAGACGGGGTTTCACCATGTTGGCCAGGATGGTCTTGATCTCTTGACCTCGTGATCTGTCTGCCTCAGCCTCCCAAAGTGCTGGGATTGCAGGCGTGAGCCACTGTGCCCGGCCTTTTTTTTTTCCCTAAGATGGGACTTGCTCTGTTGCCCATGCTGGAGTACAGTGGTATGATCTCAGCTCACTTCAACCTCAATCTCCCAGGTTCAAACGATCCTCCCACTCCAGCCTCCTAAGTAGCTGAGATTATGGATGTGAGCCACTATGCCCAGCTAATTTTTGTATTCTTAGTAGAGATGGGGTTTTGCTCTGTTGGCCAGCTGGTCTCAATCTCCTAGACTCAAGTAATCTGCCTCCCGAAGTTCTGGGATTACAGGCATGAGCCACTACACTTGGCCAAAGGCAGTCAAAATTTGACCCCAAATTCTCCATTCTTTGGCTAGCCTGAATTATTCTTAATCCCTAAAACAAATATTTATATTTCTACCCTAGTGTCTTAGTATCTAAGTAAATCCCATTCTAACTTTCAACTCAGAATGTCTCCTTTTTTTCTGGGTTGCTCAAATTTTCTCCATCTTCTGAATTAAAGATTTAAATGTAAGGCCTAAAACTATAAGAACCCTTGAAGATAACCTAGGAAATATTGTTCTGGACATAGCCTCTGGCAAAGATTTCATAAAGAAGATGCCAAAAACAATTGCAACAAAAACAAAAATTGACAAGTGAGACCTAATTAAACTAAAGAGCTTTTGCACAGCAACAGGAACAGTAAACAGAATAAACAGACAATCTACAGAATTGGAGAAAATATTTGCAAACTATGCATTAGATTCTGGTCTAATATCCAAAATCTATAAGGAACTTAAGCCAACAAGCAAAAAACAAGTGACCTCATTAAAAAGTGGGTAAAGGTCATGAACAGACATTTGTCAAAAGGAGACATACATGTGACCAACAACATATGAAAAAAAATGCTCAACATCATTAATGGTTAGAGAAATGCAAATTCAAACCACAGTGAGATACTATCTCACAGCAGTCAGAATGGCTGTTATTAAAAAGTCAAAAAATAAGGCCAGGTGCAGTGGCTCACGCCTGTAATCCCAGCACTTTGGGAAGTAGAGGTGGGTGAATCACCTGAGGTCAGGAGTTCAAGACCAGCCTGACCAACATGGGGAAACCCTATCTCTAAAAAAAAAAAAAAAAAAAAAAAAGGTCAAAAAATGTTATACTGGCAAGGTTGCAAAGAAAAGAGAATGCTTATACACTGCTGGTGGGAATGTAAATTAGTTCAGCCATCTTGGAAAGCAGTTTGGCAATTTCTTAAAGAACTCAAAATGGCATTACCATTCGATCCAGTAATCCCATTATTGAGTACATGCCCAAAGAAATATAAATTGTTCTACCATAAAGACACATGCCACGTGTATGTTTATTGCAGTACTACTCACGATAGCAAAGACTTGGAATCAACCCAAATGCCCATCGGTGATAGACTGAATAAAGAAAATGTGGTACATATACATCATGGAATACCTTACACACACACACACACACACACACACACACACACACACACACACACACACACACACAAAGAATGAGATCATGTCCTTTGTAGCAACACGGATGGAGCTGGAGGTTATTATCCTAAGTAAACTAACACCAGAACAGAAAACCAAATACTGCCTGTTCTCACTTACAAGTAGTAGCTAAACATTGCATACACATGGACATAAAGAAGAGAAAAACAGACACCAGAGCTTACTTGAGGATGGAGGGAGGAAGGAGAGTGAGGATTATAAAAATACCTATGGGGTACCATGTTTATTACCTGGGTGATGAAATAATCTGTACACCAAACTGTTGTGACATGCCATTTACCTACATAACAAACCTGCATATGTACCCCTAAACCTAAAATAAAAGTTAGAAAAAAACACCTCTTATCCATCTTCAGGGACCTATTCTTCAAAGACTCCTCTGACCTCTTCAATTGCCAGAGTTCTCTTGTAACGTTACCTTTTTTTTTTTTTAAGAGACAAGATCTTGTTCTGTTGCTTGGGTCGGGGTGCAGTAAGTAGCACAATCATAGTTCATTGCAGTCTCAAACTCCTGGAGTTAAGAAATTCTACCACCTCAGCCTCCTGAGTAGCTGGGACTAAGGGCATGTGCCATCATGCTAGCTAATTAAAGAAAAAAAATTTTTTTGTGTGTAGAAATGGGTTCTCGCTTTGTTGCCCAGGCTGGTCTTCAACTCTGGCTTCAAGCAATCCTCCTGCCTTGGCCTCCTAAAGTGTTTAGGTTACAAACATGAGCCACAGTGCCCAACCTTATTTTGTTAAATGAATGTCACTTACTATTTTCAATATGCTCTCAGCATTAAGTGATATCATACTTTAAGGCATCTCTTTTATTATATTATTTGTTCTAATGCATACGTACCTTATGTTTGCAGTTTCTCAAAGGCAAACCTCGCTCATACACTTTTGTATCCCCCACTGCACCTAACATAAGTCTATGCAAATAGTACAGCCTCTGTGAAGATTTGTGGAATCAATACCTTTTTTGGAAAACTCAAGCTGAGGGAGATATCTTTGTAGTTCAGAGAGCTCTCTGTGAGAGGAGGATGTGTGAAGGCAGTCATGGTGACAGCCTTTTCTTTCCAGTGACACAGTGGGAGGAAAGTTCTCCCCTGTACACATCTATCCCTTGCTGAGAATGTAATCCCCATGATGAATATCAAGTAAGTGATACACGCTAGAATCTCAAACTATGACACTAAAGGGAAAGAATGACGAGATAATTTTATCCTCTCAACCACGTACTTTTCTGCCTTCCTCATCATAAGCTCGTGTTCACTAACAACGGCGGATGGGAGAGTGGGGTGATCTGTCCATCTCCTACTAGTTTGGCATCTCTGTAGAAAGAAAAACATTGACAAAAAAAGGAACTGTTTCCTTTTTAAGAATCCTTCTGGTTGCTCCTTTCTGTTTTGTCTGTTTTGGAAGTGCACTTTCGCTGTCCCTCTGGAGATGTTGGTTCTTTTGTAACAGCAGAGGTCCTCCTTGCCCAGCCATTCTCCAGGATCAAGAAACTGCTCATCCTAACAGTCGAGAGAGTTGGGAACTGTGTGACTTAAACAGGTGATTAGAAAGCCATTGTCTGTGCGGTAGCTGGGTTTATGATGCCTTTTCATCACGACACTTGCCAACATTTCAAGGTTCTAATTAGCTGCCAATCAGGGTAAAAACCTCAGAATAAGCGGCATTGTGCCTGGAATTACTATGTGGAAGTATATGCAAATTACTTGGGTTAAAGATAAAGAATCTGCACTTTAGAGAAAGAAAAGCTGTATGAATCTAGGATTATTAAATGCTGATACATGCATTATTGACCTTGTCATGATGCCAGCTTGTGATCTAGAGCCATCCCAGATTTTCTGGACAGTGGTAAACCATGCTGGCTCTGGCCTGGTTAGTTCTATTTGAATAGCAGAGAGTGGAAAACCAAAGCCTATACTCATATGAGTGTGTCTGGGGTCCTGAGCCCATGAGATCGGGACAAGTTCTACCCTGTGCCACCCACCTTTTCCCATCTGTATCCATCTCTCACTGTGTTATCAGACACTCCAGATGGAGCTTCCTGTACCATTGTTAATTATTATTATTATTTTTATCTGTTCACCCATAATGTCTCTGAATCTACTGTCACTGCAACTGTTGTCTTTGTTGGAAAGAGATGATAGCCTTTCAAAATGGTGATGGCGGCATATCTTTGTGAGCTCTAAGGAGCAATGTGCATACTATTTAAGTTTTAAAAAATAATAATTGTGTCCTGACACTTTTAAAAAGTGAATTTTTTTATAATTAGTTCCAGTGTTTAGTACTGCTTTAAAAATCACTAGAGTTTTTTCCATTAAACAAGAAGAAAAGATTCAGCTTGTTTCTCTTGTTTGGGATTTTTTTTGGGATGAAAAGCACTATAGAAATGTAAGCTATTATTAATCCGCCCCTTCTCCAGACACGTCGTTGGGGGCTCTAAAATGTATATCAGCTGACGGTGTGTCTCAGCTCAAAGAAAGCTGCAAAATTATCTGAAAGCCTGTTCTTCGAATTTGCCCAAAGCCTGTCTATTTCCATGAAAATAGAAGTGGCATCCTGCAGCAGAGGCTGCTGTTGATTTTAGCAGTTACGGCAGGTTTAGCTGGATGGATACTACCTCCTGGACAATACTTAATGCTTTTTCCTGTTTTTTTTTATAGCAAGGGTAGGGAGTGAGTTAAATTGTGCCTGGATGCTGAGGGACACACGGAGAGATCTTGTAGATTTCCTCCAAAGCTTTGCATATCATAATAGGATCTTGATGACTGTTACTTCTGTTGCAACTGCCTGCTTACTGGTATTGCATAGTAAGATGGAGAAAAAAATCATCCGATTTTGTCCGGCAGCTTTCCCAGCTGTGTGCCTAGTTGGAATTTTCTAAGTAATACTTTCTTTTCCACGACTGGCCACAGCTAGTGTTAACTGACCCTAAGCAATCCAGAAAGCATGGTCTCTGTCATCATTGTCCTTTGTGGGATATTAAGTATGTGTGTGTGTATCACTATGTTGGGCATGCATAGGCCAGAGACAGCTCAAGCCCATTCCAATGCAGTGAACATGTGGGGGACATGGTGGGAACTTGGAAGAGCTGAACAGCATAGGGGTCGACAAGCCTACAGACTCACACCGAACACCAATTAATGTAAGTGCATTTGGTGAATTACCACTTTTTTTTTAACCAGGGTGAGATTTGTGAAAATTTGTGAAAATTTGGAATATTTTTATTATAATTTGGAAATGAGTGATAGCACTGAGCCCTTCTTAGTTTCCTATCCCTGAACCCCTCTACGAGAATTTTAGGTCCTTTAGGTTGGTAACATGGGAAGCATTAAGACATCTTCTTAAGGTCTCACTTGGATCCTATTTCCTGAGTAGCTCTGTGAGGCTGAGCTTTACCATTTGTTTTAGTTATCTATTCACCATGAAACACAGTGGTTCAAACAACAATCATTTGTTTGCTTATGATTCTTTAATTTGGCTATGACTCAGCAAGGACAGTGTGATTCTGTCCTGTGTGGTGTTAACTTCCAAGATGGTTTGCTCACATAGCTGGCAAATTGGAACTCAGCTGGGGAAGTCAGCCAAGGGTGCCTTGGTTGGCAGGATTCCCAGGTTCTTCTCTGTGTGGCCAGCGTAGGCTTCCTTACAGCAAAATGGTCCAGGGTAGTTGTGTTCCTTACGTTATGGCTACCTTCCCCCAGAGTGCAAAACACTCTGACACAGAAGTGCCAGACATTTTTTAGGCTGGTCTTGGAACTAGCACAGTATCACTTCAGCCAGGTCACAAGGGCGGCTTACTTTCAAGGAGAGGGACCACATAGATGTGAGTCCTAGGAGGTGTGATTCATTGGGGACGATCGATGGAATCTCCCAGTTTTGTTCCCTGGTTCTTATGGCTGTTGCTGCCCTGACACCGAAATTGGCACCCCCACTGCTCAAAGTCTTAGGGACCTGCTTTACTCTTCCTAGAACTTCCAAGGACTGAAATTCTTCTTTTCAAGCTTTGTCCTCTTGGTAGCTATCAAATACCTTGCTCTGCCTCTCTGGCACAACCATTGATTTCCCCGATGAAGTTTTCTGGAGGCTGCCTACGAGACTTCCTGGGCCTTTACTATGCTCCTGACTCACAAACAGAGGCCTGAATGCATTGAGGTATACAGGACGGGGTGCCAAGGAGGGTGGGGAATTGTGAGACATTTACGTGAATCATCTTCCCCCAGGGTTGATTTTACTTGAAAATATAGATTTTAAAATTCTCATTTCAATTATTATTTTTATGTAAGAGTTAACGTGAATATATTATAATAAAAAAAATATGAAGTTCTATTGAATTTTCAAAATAAAACACAAGGCTTCAAGAATATTGAAAGCTTAGTGGGGCTGCTTTAAATTATACTCCCAGATTCCTGGCTAGGAATGTATTCTCCCATGTCACTGCTGGCCTGTTTAGTTTTTGTCCCAGAAACTCTCCTACTGGTCTTGCTTATCATGCCATCCATCCATGTCCAGATTAGTCTACCTTGTGGCCTTGGCCTTGAGCATGGTGCTTATGATACTTGTTGTCTATACCAGCTTTCCTGTAAAGGGAGAAAGCTCTTTGGTGAAGGAGGAGGAACTGTACATTGTTTCTGTATCCTTATTCTGGGACTCAAATCTTGTTCTAAACTTTGCTCCATTCAAACCAGGCCCTGCTACTTGCTCTATATACCTCCCCTGCCACTTGCTGTTCTAGCCTTTCAGTATCACTGAATATTAGAGGGTATTGCTTCGAAGAGAAGCCCTAGAAATTCCCTCCTCTCTTGCTGTCCTTAGCATGGCTGAGGGCCTCGGTAGTGTTGAGTTTTACCAATTGCTCGTTTCTAATTCTCTGGTATTTTGCAAAGTCCACAAGGCTGTACTGCTCCACAGGCTGAGTCTGCTACTGTGGGCCCTAGTCTTACTTCTTCAATAGGAAAAGGGTGGTGTCTGGAGAGCTCAGTGCTGAATTTTAGGCAAGGCCACAGGAGTGCCAGCCAGCTTTGTCTCCTTTGTGCAGTTGAGAGCTGACCTTCAGCTCGAATTCAGCTCTAAACCAGGGAGGTTGATGAAGCTTCCTCCTGAAGAGGATGGTATGTGGCAGTAAACCATGGTTAGTGCTTGCCAGGGGTTACAGTTGCCATGAGTCCATTGCTGAACTCCAAGAAGCTTTAAGTAACTGCAGAGGAATAAAGCTGCTCTTTAGAATGCCTTAAATCTTCGCATAAGTCCCATGGCGTGTATGTATGTACGTATTTTAAATTCAATCTTCTTTTCTCTATTAATCTATTTTTAGTTGACAAATAAAAATTGTGTGTATATATATATATATATATATCATGTTCAATATGATGTTTTGAACCATATATATATATATATATATATGGGAATAGCTAAGTTGAGCTAATTAACATATGTATTACCTCACTTATTATTTTTATTATTATACTTTAAATTCTGGGGTACATGTGCAGAATGTGCAGGTTTGTTACGTAGGTGTACATGTGCCATGGTATTTGTTGCAGCCATCACCCTGACATGTAGATTAGGTATTTCTCCTAATACTACCCCTCCCCTCTTGTATGTACACACATACAACAGTGTGTGATGTTCCCCTCTCTGTGTCCATGTGTCCTCATAGTTCAACACCCACTTATAAGTGAGAACATAAAGTGTTTGCTTTTCTGTTCTTGTGTCAGTTTGATGAGAATGATGGTTTCCAGCTTTATGTCCCTGCAAAGGAAATGAACTCATCCTTTTTTGTGGCTGCATAGTATTCCATGGTGTATATCACATACTTATTTTTTATGGTAAGAACATAATCTACTCTTTAAGACAGAGTCTTGTTCTGTTGCCCAGGCTGGAATTCAGGGGCATGATCTTGGCTCACTGCAAGCTCCACCTCCTGGGTTCAAGCAATTCTTCTGCCTCAGCCTCCTGAGTAGCTGGGATTACAGGCACCCATGAACACGCCTAGCTAATTTTTGTATTTTAGTAGAGATGGGGTTTCACCATGTTGGCCAGGCTGGTCTCAAACTCCTGACCTCAGGTGATCCACCCACCTTGGCCTCCCAAAGTGCTGGGATTACAGGCATGAGCCGCTGTGCCTGGCTCACAATCTGCTCTTTTAGCAATTTTCAAGAATACAATACATTTTTATTAACTAGAGTTGCCACGTTGTACAACAGATTTCTTGAACTTATTTCTCCTAACTGAAATTTTGTACCTTTTGATGGACATAATCCAATCGCACCACCCCAGCCCTGACAACCACCATTCTACTTTTTGCTTCCATGAGTTCACCTTTTTTAGATTCGATGTTAAGTAAGACCATGTAGTATCTCATCGTATTTAACTTTTGTCTCATCTTCACTGAAACCCAGAGATGAATACTTGTCTTCTTTGAGTTGTTAAAGCCTCACCTAGCCAGTCTCTGGAAAGAACTTAGTATTTTGGACTTAACTGAAACCGTCAGCACTTTTGATGTTCTGATTAAGTTTTCAGACCCTCAGAACTTCTCTCCTAGGGGTTCACAGTGCTGCAGAGACAGAATTAGAAGAACCATAATTGCTGAAGCATTCTTTTTCCATCCATAGTCCTGTCCCTTTGGATGGGCAGCTTTAGAGCCAGGACTTTTGTGAGCACAGGCTCAGGTGTTTACCACAAACCCTGTTTTAATGCTCCTGTGTCTAGCATTCGCTTTATCTCAGGGCCTTTAGCTGGGTGCTCTGGGGCTAGGGAACTCTATACTAAACAACATGTCATTGACAAACCAGAGACCAGCAGAACTGGATTCAAGCCTGATGTAGTTACAGAAGAGCCCTCATGCATAGCTGAATGCTTTTCTCACTAATCGTCTATAGGAATGTATGTTTTGAGTTCTCTTGAGAGAGATCCAGAAGTTCTCCTGCCACTTGGAACAGATTTAGAGCAGAGCTAATTTTTGCCCTTTTGTGACCACTGAAGAGTCAGTGTTAGTGTAGGGTTGCCTGTTAACCCCATGTGGTAAAGTACAGCATTGTCTGAGGAGCCATCTTGGACAGGCCATGTGATATTCTGAAAAGGACTGAAGACTCAGTTATGGTTTTATACTTTCAAGGATCAGTATATTGTAAGAATAAGGGTCCTGCTGTTGGACAAACTAGTTTGAGATAGACGGCATTTCCCCCATGCATTAACTATGTAACTTTGAGCAAATTACATAATCTCTTGGAGTCTCAGTTTTCTCATTTATATACATGTGGTAATAGTAGTACTACCTCAGGGAATGTTAGGTGGGCTAAATGAGATGCTGAGTCTGGCATGTAGTAAGCCCTCTATAATCTCTGAAATAATAATAACAGCACTAGCCTTTTTTTGGTGCAACTTAGTAGAAGTTTGGCACAGCATTAAGCACATTACAGGCTTTCCATACAAAGAAGCTGTATTACTATCTGCAGGGTAATGTTAGATGAGGAAGCTGAAACTTTTGCCTGAATCCAAGGTTTATGCTCTTACTCTTGACCAAAGAAGAGGTGCCTCTATGTCCTGGTAGCGCTACACCATAAAACTGGCTACAGAAACTTTTGAGAATATACTATCATGACCAGTCTGGCTTCCTTACCAGTTTGTTCACCAACTTTCCGAAGTGGAGCAGATCTCTATTACTGATAAGTTTAGCTCTGCCCCAGACTCTACTATAATTAAAGAGAAAATGATTAGCTCCAAGCCAAGAGTCATCTGCTTGCTGACTCCACTCTGATTCTATACTGAAGTTGTAATAAAAGACACCATCTTTCATCCATGTTCTGATAACTGGATCCCTGTCATATTTCCTTCTGTCCCCACACCCAAGTTCCTCGAGTCATTCTCCACTGATTGCTAATCCAAGAAACTTCTTGATCACTTATCTATCTAGACATCAGTCTGTCCAGCATTCCTCCTATGGCATAGAAAGTGGTGCTTAATTGTTTACAACAGTAAAGACCTGGAACCAACCCAAATGCCCATTAATGATAGACTGGACAAGGACAATGTGGCACATATACACCACGGAATACTATGCAGCCATAAAAAACGATGAGTTCATGTCCTTTGTAGGGACATGGATGAA
>CAUYQU010067887.1:0-39424 GCA_963574635.1 Cheracebus regulus
TTGGGAAAACTGGCTAGCCATGTGCAGAAAGCAGAAACTGGACCCCTTCCTGACACCTTACACTAAAATTAACTCCAGATGGATTAAAGACTTAAACATAAGACATAACACCATAAAAACCCTAGAAGAAAACCTAAGCAATATGATTCAGGATACAGGCATAGACAAGGACTTCATGACTGAAACACCAAAAGCAATGGGAACAAAAGCCAAAATAGACAAATTGTATCTAATTAAACTAAAGAGCTTCTGTCCAGCAAAATAAACAAATTAGAGTGAACTGGTAACCAACAGAATGGGAAAAAATTTTTGCAAGCTACCCATCTGACAAAGGGTTAATATCCAGAATCTACAAAGAACTAAAGCAAATTTACAAGAAAAAAATCAAACAACCCCATCAAAAAGTGGGCAAAGGATATGAGCACACACTTTTCAAAAGAAGACATTTATGAGGCTAACAAACCTACGAAAAAAAGCTCATCATCACAGGTCATTGAAGAAATGCAAATCAAAACCACATTGAGATATCATCTCACACCGTTAGAATGGTGATCATTAAAAAATCCAGAGACGATAGATGCTGGAGAGGATGTGGAGAAACAGGAACACTTTTACACTGTAAAAATGTAAAAACTGGAAGTGTAAGTAAACTAGTTCAACCATTGTGGAAAACAATGTGGCGATTCCTCAAGGATCTAGAAATAGAAATTCCATTTGACCCAGCAATCCCATTACTGGGTACATACCCAAAGGATTATAAATCATTCTATTATAAAGACACATGTACACATATGTTCATTGTGGCACTGTTTACAATAGCAAAGACTTGGAACCAACCCAAATGCCCATCAACGATAGACTGGATAAAGAAAACGTGGCACATATACACCATGGAATACTATGCAGTCATAAAAAAAGATGAATTCATGTCCTTTGCAGGGACATAGATGAATCTGGAAATCATCATACTCAGCAAACTGACACAAGAACAGAAAACTAAACACTGCATGGTTTCACTCATAACTGGATACTGAACAATGAGAACACATGGACACAGGGAGGGGAACATCATACACTAGGGTTTGTTGGAAGGTGGGGGACTAAAGGAGAGATAGCAGGGAGCGGGGAGATTGGGGAGGGATAACATTAGGAGAAAACCCTAATGTAGGTGACAGGGGAATGGAGGCAGCAAACCACCATGACATGTGTATACCTATGTAAAAATCTTGCAAGATCTCCACATGTACCCCAGAACTTCAAGTATTAAAAAAAACAAAAACAAAAAAAGAACTGCTATTATCGGAAACGCAAGAAATAACAGGTCTTAGGATTTGAAGAAAAGGAAACCCCTGTATGCTGTTGGTGGGAATATAAATTGGCATAAACATCATGGAAACCAGTATGGAGGTTCCTCAAATTATAAACAGAACTATCATATGATCCAGTAATTCCACTACTGGGTATATATCCAGAGAAAATGAAATTAGTATATTGAAGAGATATCTGCAGTCCCACATTTTTTTGCAGCATTATTTTTACTAGCTGAGATATGGAAACAACCTAAGTGTTTATTGACACATGAAAGAATGAAGAAAATGTTGGTGTGTATACACAATGGAATACTATTCATCCTTAAAAAAGAAAAAGCACAATGTTTTCAAGGTTCACCATGTTGTAGAATGTATCAGTACTTGATTCTTCATTTACCCAATATTCTATTTAAAATGTGGATACACCACATTTTATTTAGTTATTATCAGTTATTGGTGGTGTCTTTTTCCCACTTGTTGGCTGTTGTAAACAATGCTGTTATGAACATTCATTTGCATGTTTTAATCTAAGTTTTCATTCCCAAGAGTAGAATTGCTAGGTCATATGGTAACTCTATGTTTAAACTTTTCTCAAACTCCTGCTGTTAAGCAGTCCTCCAACCTTGGCCTCCTAAAGTACTGGCTCTACAGGCATGAGCCATCACATCCAGTGACTTTTAAGTAGCTGCCAGACTGTTTTCTAAAGCAGCATTACCAACCTCAATTCCTACTAGCATCTTTTGAAGATTCCACTTTTTCTACATTCTTGCCATTTGTTGTTTCCAAATATATTTTTTACTATAGCTAGTCTAGTGGATATGAATTAGTATCTCACTGTAGTTTTGATTTGCATTTCAGTAATGACTAGCAATGAACATCTATTTATGGGCTTGTTGACTATTTGTATATCTTCTTTGGAAAAATGTCTATTCAGATCCTTTGCCTGCTTTTCAAATTGATTGTCTTTTTATTGTTATGTTTCAAGAGTTCTTCATATATGTAGGATATAAGTCCATTATCCGATACATGATTTGTAAATATTTTCTCCTATGTTGTGGGTTTTTTTATTTTTTGTTTTTTTGCTTTCTTGATGGTATCATTTGAATCATAAATATCTGAATTTTAAAGAGCTCCAATTTATCAATTTTTTTCTATTTTTTTCTTTTGTACTTTTGGTATTGTATCTAAGAAGACTATGCCTAGCCCAAGTTCATCAAAATTTACTCTTATGTTGTCTTCTAAGAATTTTATAGTTTTAGTCTTACATTTAGATTTATAATCCATTTAAAGTTAATTTTTGTGTATGGTGGGATCCAATGTTATTATTTTACATGTAGATATACAGTTGTCCTAAAACTATTTGTTGAAAAGACTATGTTTTCTTTCCTTATTGAATAACCTTGGCAGCCTTGTTGAAATCAATTGATTATAAATAGTTTTATATCTGGACTCTCAAATTTGCTCCATTGTGGCAGTTATTCTGGTACCACAATGTCTTGATTGCTTTAGCTTTGGAGTAAGTTTTGAAATTGAGAAGCAAGAATCTTTCTACTTTGTTTTTCTTTTTCAAAATTATTTATCTCTTCCTGGTCCCTTACATTTCCATATGAATTTAAGATCAGCTTGTTAATTTCTATAAAATGCCCAGCTGAAAATTTGATAAGGATTACATTGAATTTGCAGATGATATTGGGTAGTATTCTTTTTTTTTTTTTTTTTTTTTTTTTTTTTTTGAGACAGAGTCTCGCTCCATCGCCAGGCACCAGGCTGGAGTGCAGAGGGGCAATCTCGGCTCACTGCAACCTCCACCTCCCAGGTTCAAGCAATTCTCCTGCCTCAGCCTCCCGAGTAGCTGGGACTTCAGGCGTATGCCACCATGCCCAGCTAATTTTTATATTTTTAGTAGAGACGGGGTTTCACCATGTTGGCCAGGATGGTCTCGATATCTTGACCTCATGATCTGCCTGCCTCGGCCTCCCAAAGTGCTGGGATTACAGGCATGAGCCACCGCCCCTGGCCTTGGGTAGTATTCTTAATATTATGTCTGCTAATTCACAAACATGGGATGTCTTTCCACTTATTTGGTCTCCTTTCAACAATGTTTTGTAGTTTTCAGAATTCCAGTTTTATGTCTTCTGTTAAATTCAGCTCTAAGTATTTTATTCTTTTTCATATGATCATAAATTGAATTGTTTTCTTAATTTGACATTCAGATTATTTATTTGTAATGTAAAGAAATGCAATCGACTTTTTAGTATCTGTATCCTGAAATCTTGCTGAAATTGTCTGTAAGTCCCAATAGTATTTTAGTGAATTCTTTAAGAGTATCTATATACAAGATCATGTTATCTATGAATAGAGTTAGTTTTACCTTTTCATTTCTTATCTAGATGCCTTTTATAGCCTTTTCATGTTTTATTTATTTATTTATTTTGGCTAGAACCTGTAATATAATGTTTAATAGAAACAGCAATTAGAGTGTCTTGTTCCTGTTCTTAAGGGGGAAAGCATTCAGTCTTTTACCATTAAGTGTGATCTTATCTGCTGTGGGGTTTTTAATAGATATCCTTTATTAGGTTGACAAATTTCTAGCACATATTATTTTTGTAAGAAAAATTATTTAAATAATAAAGTATGCAAATTAATAAATATTTGATGAATGAATTGGATTTCATGGCTTCATGCTCAAAGCAGATCTGATACCACCCTGAACCCCCAAAAAGAAATCAACTGAATTTGGATGCTCTTGAGAAAGTGACTTGAAACCTTCAAGGCTCCCATTTTATCCAGTTTTTTATGATTCCTGCTAACCAACCCTGCTGCTTCTTTTATTTGTCTGTTATCCTGATCATTATGGCCACAGTAACTTTTAATGATATAATTCCTGTCTCTAATGATTGCTGTAATGCTAATGCCTAGCAGTTTCTTTCGCATCTTTCATTATCGAAGCCTGATAAGCTCCAGGTGAAGATCCAGGGCAGTTTCTTTAGAAAGTAGAAGTAGAAGCCATTAATGAGGCTGAGCCATTTCAGGAAATGATAAAAACTTGATCAAATGGAAACCCCAAGGAGACTATCTTCCAGTAGTTTGTAACAGTCTCCACTAACAATGAGAATTCAATTATTAGAAAAGTTACACCTATGGATATCATTAAAACATGAGATAGCTCATTTTAAATAAACTCTGTTGCTAAAAATATATCTAACTTTTGTAAAGAATGAGGACTGAGAAAATTGCTGTATCAACAAGATTGCCCAAGGTCAACTGGGTAATCTCTCTCTCTCTCTCTCTCTCTCTTCCTCTCTCCCTGCTCCCCCCCAACACATTAACATATATATTTTTTTTCTATATACTCTTGTAACTTATAACCCCTTCCCTAATTTTATTCATTTGCCTGGTGCTATTCAATAAATAGAAGCCACTATTTTTTTTTTTTTGGTATATCAAATCCTCTTTGAGATAAGAAGATGTAAATATTTTGCAAAATTCATTGGAATGAGTCAAAACAAAGGCCCTAAATAAAATATTATGGCCACAGGAATTTGGAGAAGAGGGCAAGGGGCAGCTATCCTCTTAAACATGTTTTCTTCTTCTTAAACATAATATAGAATTTTGTGAGATAGCCCTACTAAGTCATAAAGTAAAATGTTTTCTTATTCTTTGGACTGTTAATTGAGCATGAAGTGAAGCCTTAAGTGATTTGTAGAGAATTACATTTGAGGTTTGGAGCAAGAAAATAAGAATTGAGATTGTTGAAATAGGCATTTTAGCAGTTAACAAATTTCACCTTCTAAATTTTGTCCTAGCTAAGATTAGTCATACCACCTAGCCAAAGAGCTTATTTCCAAGCAGGAGTCATGCAACCTTTCAGTTGCTATATGATACAGAAAAAGCAAATAATTTTGAAATATTGGAATTACCCTTCCTGAATAACAACAAAAAGCTCTTTCTAGTAGCTGTCCAGAAAATCCCCAGCCAATATCACAATTAGCTAAGAAGAAGTAACTAGAAGGAGATTTCTAAACATAAATGATCAAGATTAGACAAGGCAGCAGTCCTAATTTACATTTGATACAAATACGCAGTTGTGGCTCTAATGCTCTACGTGAAAGCCCAATCAGCAAAGCACAAAAGGCTGCCTTCAAGGTAAAAGGTAAGAACTAGACTTCCTAAGCAAGTGATCTTTACATAGGATTCAGAAGCCCTATGAAATTGGACTAAAAAGCCATTACATTATTATTTCACCAATATTAACTGAAATTAACTATTTTCTTCAATTATGAATTTAAGACAACAATCCACAAAGTATTAACAAGATCTTTGACTATGACCAATAAGAAATTGCATATTATTTTACATCATTTTATATTTGTGGATATCTCAAAATAATTTCATTTGTTACTTTAAAATAACAGGAGCCTTGAGACATAGAATAGAGTTTTATGTAAAACAGAGAAACACATTTCATATACACCACAAATTTAGTTTTTAAAACATTTTGATAGCTACTGAAATATAATTTTTGTAATTATGTATACATTTGCTTTTACTCATTTAAAAATATTTATCTGAAAAGTGATCTTTGGGTATCATCAGACTGCCAAGATACCCACAGAACACACATGAGAACCTCTGGTGGGGAGAGAAAAGGAAAGGAGGCTGTTTATGCATGCTCCTTGCCTACACAAAAGGGATGTGCCCCACACTGTGCCTTTAGTCATCTAGTATACATCTGCATGGCTTTCTTCTCTCTCTGCATCTCTCCTTTGTTACTTCCAGGTGATGGCAACTGAGGATTACCTTCCACTAATTGTGAATCAAATTCAAGCTCCTGAGTCTGTTTTTACCAGATAAGACGCTCTCAAAATGGCAAGAAACAACATTTACTCCTGCTTAAAAAGAAAGGAAAATTAGCAGCTCACATGGTAAGTCCAGAGGTGGGGCAGCTTCAAAAGGGAGATCAGAGAGCTTTGGTTCTGCTCCTCCAACCCTCTGAGCTCTTCCTTCTTTCCTGCGTATGCTTCAACCTCAGGCTGACAGCAAGAGGCCTCCAGTACTTCTGGCGATCACGTGCAGACACTACACTATCAGTGAAGAAAAAGGGGAGCATCTCTCCCTGTAATTACTATTTACAAGCAAGAAAACATTTCTGAGAACCCCCTATGGACGATTTCTTCATGTCTTGTTGGCCAAGACTAGATCATATTCTTATTTCTAAACCAATTGTTGGCAAGGAGACTCCGAGTCTCACAATTGTCTTGGACTAATCTGTGAGGACAGAATGTACATCATAGACTCAATCTCGCTGATCCAATAACTTTCTTCTAGAAGCACAACCTAACAGTGCTTTTATGAAGGTGCCGATACTAAACATTACACAAATAAAGTTATTTCCACTTTCCTCCCATTGCATTATATTTGTTTACCTTTGAGAAAATACCTCAGGCTTTAAGTCGCAAGCTTCTAGATGAGAATCATAGCATGAACCCATTGGTGGCCTTATGAGGTCTTCTAAAGGTGAACATCATGCTGTGAAAAAAGGCCTACTCCTCCGATGCTGCCAGACCTCTTTCACTGTTCTACCAGATAGAGAAATCTGGCTGATAGAGAAGCTGCCAAAATCTGCCAGCCCAACTTTAAGACTCACTGGGCAAGGTTGGGTTGGAATTCTCAGGTTTTCAACACCTGAGAATTAAAGATACAATTGGTGTATCTTTAATTTTCTCACTAAGTGTCAAAAAATTCTGCAAAGTGAGAGAATCATAATACATTTTAATTAATAATAAATGTCTCACCACTGCTAAGGGTAAAAAGGAGTACCTAAATCTAACATAAAAAGTGGATTTATATGATTTCAAATCATTTGGAATTTCAAATTAAAATGAAGACCAGGATGTTTACGAAGTTCTGGCTCATTTTGAAACCTCCTATCTTGAATTGTCTTCAAACCTCCTATCTCAGAATGTAAAATTTGAAAATGGATGAGAAATATGGTCAAGTATGCATATTACCTGAACATTTAAATAGAGATGAGAAATGAGTACTCTGTTCCTAGGAGTAAAGAGGAACAAAGAGGAACCAGAATGGGCAAGTGGAAACGCCTAGCCTGTACCCTGCGAAGGCGTCCTGTAGAAGATTCCGTCAAGGGAGAAAGGAGCACTAAAATGTTTCAGGGCCTCATTTGAAGCTGCTCTGTGGATGCACATGTAACTAAGGGGAGGACCCTACATTGCCTGCAGTGCGGGTAGAGAGGAAACTTTGAGGAATGAAATTGAACTCTTTTCTACGGACCTTTTCAGTAACGCTGAGTCCAGGCTATTAGATCTGGCTTGGGCCTGATCTCTTGGTGACCGTGGGAGACAACACTATAATGCTTATTCTGACAAGCTGATCCTGAAACTGGGAACCCCTCACATTTCCAAGTAAGCTCTTGCTCCATTTATGTGTCTCCATAGCTGGCCAGTAGGAAAACCAAGGAGAAAGGAACTTACGTTTTGGAGATGTGTGGTGGTTGTTTCAAGTTCTGTGTCCTTAACACACTTCCTTCTGCCCCAGTCTCCATAAGTCCCAGTTCCCTCACTGGCTATCTTTTCTCAGATAAACTCCTCACTCTTAGCCATGCTAGGCTGACCAATGCTTTTCTGTGGTCTCATAACATTCTCCTAGTACTTGCTCAGAATTTATCTGGTGTGTGTGTGTCTCATGCCGGAATGTGAGCTCTTCCAGGGCAAGCAACCAACCTTATTCATTTATGTATCCACCTCCTAACAGAGTACTCAGCATATATTAAGTGCCCAAATAATGTTTAATGTCATTGACCAGGAATTGCTCAAGCAATAAAATGAAGTGGCATCACTTTGCCAGGAACATCCACAGTGCCTTTCCAACCTATATGCCTGCCCTCTTTCACTCCACAGGGAACATTAAGATGTTTTGGTGACAAGTTTTAGTGGTCTGTCACAGGTATCTCTATGGAGCTTTTCCATAATAGTTCAGAAAAATGAAAAGAAAAATCCCTAACATTTCAGTTCCAAATGTGTTATCAAATCTATCAGGTCATTAATATGCAGGCTTTAGTGTTAAATATCATTATAATTCTTATTCATTCTAAGGTCACCAGTATCAATCTCCCAATACATCAAGTCAAATTTAATATATATCAAAGAACATGATTAATAATAATAAGACACTATCAGCTAATAAGGGTTCTGAATGTGAATTTGAGATAATCTGTGACTGAGAAAATCCAATGAGAAGAAAATTATTTGAAAGTTATTTTTAACATGACGGAAAAAAGAGGTGAACTAAAATTATATAATCTATTATAAGATTTCAGACTCAAACATCAGAGTTCCTTTTGAAAGAAGGAAACTCAAAATGAATCCATCCACTTAAAGAGTGAAAGGCATGAGATCCTCTAATCCTTCCCTGTCTCTTCATCTCCTCCACTCATTCCTGAACAGAAGACGGAACATGGAGCCATTAGGAACTGTCCTGGTGGTTTTAGGAAGGTTAGGTCTAAAGGCTTTGATGTGAGAAGTCAGGATTTCTGTGAAGCAATATTGGCTATTTTCTAGAAGAGAGACATGCAGAGAAATCATGTAGCTTAACTGACAGGGAAGGACTGAGCTCAAGCAAGACACATATCTGATGATGTTCCTCAACATGTGAGCTTTCTATGCTTCTGCATCTATACCCTCTTATTTGGGAGACAAGAGACAAAAGGGTTCCGAGATACAGTGATTGGGCCCTCAAACCTGTCCTTTTGGCTATGGATATTATGAATTCATATATCTGAGATAAATCTACCTTGTTTAGGAATTGCTTTTAGCTGGCAAAACAAATTCTTGAAGATGGTAAAATAGCTGAATCTTTTACCTGTCCAAGGAGTCACGATGACATGGAGCCACAGATTTCAATACCTTCTTAACTCAATGGTATGGCTAATGGTAGAACTGTCTAGAAGCCCAGAGGAAGTGCTCTAATTGAGCGGACAGGGATCTGTTATACCAGGGAACAATACCTTAAAATACATTCATCCAGGGGGTTGTTCAAAGTGTTCCATTAGGAAGAAATGCAAGCATTTATATTTATATTTTTGTATCCTTTTACATTTATTTGATGGTGCATAATTTATTGGTTTAGTAAGGCACATGTAATATTTAGAGATAAATTTACACATATTGATGTGCATTCTATGTTTTTTTTTCTGATAATGATATGCCTTGTTCCATTCAAACCTTGCTACTTTGATGACTTTCTACATTATTTCAGACTTCAGAAAGTTTTTCTATTCTGATTTGACTGCTCTAAAAGCCCTGGGCATGGCTGTTTCCATTTCATTTTAGTAAATGTTTAAGGCACTGGACATGTAGCTATAAGGGCTGTTTTATTTACAGCACAGAAGGAACACATTGCTGATTGAGCTAGGATATCTCCATTCTCAATGTGTTCTAAGCCCAGCAATATTGATCTGTATAGATATTGTGCACCAAGTTGCAGATTGAGCAATGCTGAAGTGGTTATGGGTTTTAGATGCATTGCCTACCAGTGCATGGTGCATTTCCTTCTTAGGATGATTGTTTTTTTCTTACTCACTTAAAGCCATCAGATTGAAATGATCATCTTTCTCCCCTGGTAAAGAATTCCTGCCCTGTCTCAGTCTGCTTAGGGAATAGAGCTAAAACCATTCAAAACAACTTCAATATAATAAGAACACACAGGTAAAACATTTAAGAAAATTCCCGGATTCCAATTACAAAAGTATAGCACAGAGATAAATAGAATCGAACATCTAAAGGACACAAATTCATCCCAACAAAGCAAGAGAAAGGCTCCCTGACTACTGAAAATAGAACACACCAGGATGTTGAAATAGTTTTCAATGTCAAGTCCTGTGCTGCCAGGGTTTTATAAAGTATTTTCTATAAAATATGTTACTAGCTACTTAAGCTATTCTCTTTCTTCAGTAGCTTTGGGTTTATGAGAAGGCTAGAATAACCTGGAAAAAGGAAAAGACTCATCTGGATCAAAGACTATCCAGTTGAACATCAAAACAAAAACATGGGTGTCTCTAGCAAATTGTCAAAGGAATACTATGGATTAGACTTACATAGAGAGAGGAAGAAATAAAATTGCCTTCTCCTGTGCATTTTTTTTTTAGTGACAGAGAATGTAGTAAACTCTGTATTTTCAAGAGAGAGAGGGGAGAAATCAGCCTGCCACTGTAATTTTCCACTTTATTTGCAGATGATTTTCTTGGGAGATCCTGTTGCATGCCCTTCTTTTATCTTGTTAGCCTTTGAGAGAATTCAGCCTGGATTCTTCCCTATGTCCAGCTTCAAAAAATTATATAAATGTAGAAACTTGATAGATATTTGGTATGACGGGGTCTTACCAGACTTGAAACTCAAATATGAGTTACAGCACAGTTACTGTTCCCACAGTCCTGAAGGGTTTCTAGTCTCCTTGACTCCATGTGAATTCAAATCCCTTCCTCCCAAGAAATTCTCCCACTCTAATTGAAAAGTTTTAACCACTGAGAACAGTTTTGAGCCTTTCTCAGTTACTGATGGTTGGATATAAGAAGAAATAAAAGGGTGGAGGGCTATCATCATATCTGTGGCTTTATGGTTTTCAGAGCCTGGAAACAACCCAATTTCTTTCCTGGAGTGAGGCCTGAGGCCTGAGATAACTAACTCTGCTAAGGGGTTCATTTGAATTAAGAGTAAACAAAATTGTTCTTTAATCTCTGCAGTGAATCCAACCATTTCAAACTTAAATTGGCTGCAAATATTAAAAGGAGACAAATGAAACAAGAGAATCAGAGAAACAAAGACATGATCCTCTAATGTGAGTTCTTAAGAATGTAACCTGCAGATGCCTGTGAGGCTTATGGGAGGTAGAGAGGCTTGTCCTGAGAATCCAAGACCACAGTACTATTATCTGTATGTTACACAGTCCATTCCAGTCCAATAAGAGAACCAAGGAGAAAGGAACTTATGTTTTGGAGATGTGTGGTGGTTGTTTCAAGTTCCGTGTCCTTAATACACTTCCTTCTGCAGTTTGAGACCTCATTTCATGTACCTGACAGAGTCAATGGAGTAAAGGTGGGGCAGACTAGGGTGGTGGATGAGACTGGGCACATTCTTTTCAGCCTTTTTACTACATTTCCAAGGACATCCTTCTCGGTCCTGTCATTCAACCATTGAGACATCTTAGGCTGATACCTATCATTAATCTCTTTAGAATCAGTTTCATACTGGTAGAATAGTGTGCCTATGTGTTTTCATCTAGGCAGACCTATTTAAAAATTTTGAAAACCATCATTTACCAGGTATCATATTAATTATTTAATCCCTCTTTATTTTCAAACGAAGCAAAAATATGTCCCTCAAAGTTTGCTAGGAAGGTTAATTTGGAGATTTATAAAGTAATTTATTACTGGACATTACTTTCAATGCCCCAAACAGCAATTACTTTTGCACCAATATAATACCTCACACTAAATACTCAGGAAATCTTTGTTCTTCCCCGTCCCACCCTTTTTGACACTTCACAGATCCACAGGGCATCAGAATCTATGCCATATATCCACCCCAATTAATACTTTGAAATATAAATTCAAAAACTGAGCAGTCTTCTATCAGTGAAGTCCTAAGACAGGAAAATGGATGAAGAGAAACCTAGAAAAAGAAAATAAAGTGATGAGGCAAAAGGAAAAAAAAAGTGGGTTCTATTACTCCAGATCCAAACAACCAGGCAATGGGATCAGTTTCACCAAGCATTACATCAAATCAATAAAAAATAATCAGCTAAGCAATTTGCTTAGTGATTAGTTGAGGTAATGTCATCCAAATAATTTTAAGCAGAAGGTTTTTGTGAATATCTCACCTTGATCTTTCCTGCTTCTCCTTCCTATTCCATTTGTCTGTTGTGGTTTGGGGGTATTTTAAAAACAATAAAATAATATAAGCTCATTGTGAAACAAATAAGCAAAACAAAAATATCTAAAGTAAAAAATAAAATCTCTGTCTTATTCCATCATACTCCTTAGAGAAAGCCCTAATAATATTTTGGTGCATTTCCACTGTACTTACTGTTCTTCGGTGTACTTCTTTCTTTAGCAAGTTTGATCATCTTTGCAAAGGAGTGTGTCAAGAGCCTCTCATTCATTTTAACAGCAATGATTATGACATTTTAAAATGTACCCTAACATATTTAATCAATCTCCTGATCAATGGACATCTTCCTGCTCTGCTTTGATAAAGTTCTACTGAATCATTTATTTCATGGGTTTCTGTGTCAGAGGAAAAGTTGGGATATCTCTGCCAAGCGCACATCTCTGGGTTCTTGAGAACTAGGAGGTCCCGGGGATAAATATTACAACCATTTAAACAATTTATTTTATTTATTTGTTATTATACTTTAAGTTCTAGGAGACACATGCAGAATGTGCTGGTTTGTTACATAGGTCTGCATGTGCCATGGTGGTTTGCTGCACTCATCAAGCCATCATCTACATTAGGTGTTTCTTCTAATGCTTTCGCTCCCCTTTCCCCCAACGCCACAACAGGCCCTGGTGTGTGATGTTCGTCTCCCTGTGTCCATGTGTTCTCATTGTTCAACACCCACTTATGAGTGCAAACAAGTGGTGTTTGGTTTTTTGTTTCTGTGTTAGTTTTCTGAGAATGATGGTTTCCAGCTTCATCCATGTCCCTGCAAAGGACATGAACTCATTCTTTTTTGTGGATTCACAGTATTTGATGATGTATAAGTGCCATATTTTTTTTTATCCAGTCTATCATTGATAGGCATATGTATTGGTTCCTAGTCTTTGCTATTGTAAATACTGCTGCAGTAAACATATGTGTGCATGTGTCTTTATAGTAGAATGATTTATAATCCTTTGGGTATATACCCAGTAATAGGATTGCTGAGTCAAATGGTATTAACAGTTCTAGATCCTGGAGGAATCACCCCACTGTCTTCTACAATGGTTGAACTAATTTACACTCCCATCAATAGCAAAAAAATGTTTCTATTTCTCCACATCCTCTCCAGCATCTGTTGTTTCCTGATGTTTTAATGATCACCATTCTAACTGGCATGAAGATATTACAACCATTTTTCTAAGTAGTTAAATGGTGAATGAGAAAAATCTGATTCAGCAATGTGATTTTAATGAAGGTACAATTTTGTGGGTTAACTGGCATTTCTGTGTGCTTGATAATTTTTGGAAACACTTCAAAATTCTATTCGATTTATTATATCTTATCTTCAGCTCTCACAATGCTGTGGTTTGTGATCTGGCTCCTGTCCAGCCTCAGTTGTCACTCCTTCCCCACCTGCTTACCAGGCTGTAATCACTTGGTTGCTAAGCACTGAGGCTTACACTTCACCCCACCTTACCTCTGTATGTGGTATGCTCTGTGCCATGAATCCTGCTTTCCGCTTATCTTTCTAGTGAATGTTTCACGTTCAGAACATTTACTTATTGCTTCCCCTGTACATCTCTTCTTCTTGTAAATCTCTTCCTCTTCCTCATCGCATCTCATTCCACTAAATACAGCTGTTTTCTCCTTCACACCTCCATTGCACTGTGTCTACAGTAATGATGTGTTTAAAGTCTGACTTTTTCTCTACGCATAGGATTCGTGAGAGCAGGTACTACATTGTGAGTCTTTGGGCTAGAGTCTGGCCCAGGGAAGCTGCTGCCTAGATGTCAGCTGATTAGGTGATTCTAATCCACTTGACTCAAAGGGCAGCTACCTAGAGATCCACTTTTCTTTTTTGGTGGGGAGGAAAGGTTAATATTTTATTATTATTAAATTCCAAATTTTATTTTGGATTCTGGAGTACATGTACATGTTTGTTACATGGATATATTACATGATACTGAGGTTTGGGATACAATTTATCCCATCACCCAGGTAGTAACAAAGTATCCAAAAGTTTTTCAATTCCTGCCCCGCTCCCTTACTTCCCTCAATAGAGATCCCAGTGTCTATTGCTGCTTTCTTTATGTCCATGAGTACCCAATATTTACCTCCTATTTTTTAAGTTAAAATATGCAGTATTTGGTTTTCTATTCCTATATTAATGCACTTAAGCTAATGGCCTCCAGCCACTCCCTGTGACTGCAAAGGACATGATTTTGGTTATTTTTACTGCTGCATAGTATTTTACAGTATATACACACCACATTTTCTTTATGCAATCCACCATTGATGGGCATTCAGGTTGATTCCATGTCTTTGCTATTGTGAATAGTGCTACAGTGAAGATATAAATGCATGTGTCTTTTTGGTAGAACAACTTACTTTCTGCTGCATATATAGCTAGTAATGAGATTGCTGAGTTGAATGGTAAAGTTCTTTGAGAAATCTCCAAACTGCTTTCCACAGTGGCTGAACTAATTTACATTCCCACTGACAGCAGGAAAGCATTCTCTTTTCTCCACAGCCTCACCAACATCTGTTGATTTTTGAATTTTTAATAATAGACCTTCTGATGGTGTGAGATGGTATCTCATTGTGGTTTGGATTTGCATTCTTAGATGATTAGTGATGTTGCCTATTTTTTCCTGCGTTTGCTGGCCACTTGTATGTCTTCTTCTGAGATGAGTTTTCTCATGTCTTTTGCCCACTTTTTACTAGGATTATTTGTTTTTTGCTTGTTCAATTAAGTTTCTTATAGACTCTGGATATCAGACTTTTGTTGGATGCATAGTTTATGAATATTTTATTCCATTCTGTAGGTTGTCTATTTACTCTATTGATAGATTCTTTTTCTGTGCAGAAGTTCTTAAGTTTAAATCCCATTGGTCAATATTTATTTATTTGCAATTTTTTTGAGAACTTAGTTATAAATTCCTTCCTAAGATCTATGTCCAGCATTTTGTTGCCTATGTTTTATTCTACAATTCCTATAGTTTGAAGTCTTAAATTTAAATCTTTAATCTACTTTAATTTTTGTATATGGTCAAAAGGAAGGATCCAGTTTAATTCCTTTGCCAGCTCTGCCAGCTACACTAGCACCATTTATTGAATAGAGGGTCCTTTCCCCATTGCTTATTTTTGTTGACTTGTGGAAGATCAGTTAGATGTAAGTGTGTGGCTTTATTTCCGAGTTTTCTATTCTGTTCCATTCTTCTGTGTGTCTGTTTTTGTACCAGTATCATACCCTTTTGGTTACTATAGTATTAGCATATAGTTTGAAGTTATGTAATGTGATGCTTCCAGTTTTGTCCTTTTTATTTAGGATTGCTTTGGCTATTTGGGCTATTTTTGTTCTGTATGAATTTTAAAATAGTTTTTTTCTAGTTCTGAAAAATGACATTGGTAGTTTGATAAGAATCTATAGAATGCTTTGGGCAGTATGACCATTTTATTAATATTGATTATCCAATCAATACGCATGGAATGTTTTTCCATTTGTTTTGTCATTCATGATTTTTTTCAGCAGATCTCTCCTTAAAGAGGTCTTTCATCACCTTGGTTGGTAGTATTCCTAGATATTACACACTTTTTTGGCTATGGTAAATGGGAATGCATTTTTAACTTTATTTTCATCTTGAATATTACTGGTATATAGAAATACTAGTTTTTTTGTACATTGATTTTATATCATGAAACTTTACTGAAGTCATTTATCAGTTCCAGGAGCATTTTGGTGGGTTTCTAGGTACTGAATTATATCATCAGTTAAGACAGACAGATTGACTTTTTCTTTTCCTATTTATATGCATTTTATTTCATTTTCTTCCCGGATTACTTTGATGGGGACTTCCAGTATGATGTTGAATAGGAGTGGTGAGAGTGAACATTCTTGTCTAGTTGGAGTTCTCATGGGGAATTACTCCAGCTTTGCCCAATTCAGTATGATGTTGGCTATGGGTTTGTCATAGATAACTTTGTATCATTTTGAGGTATTTCCTTTGATGCCTAGTTGGTTGAGGCTTATTATTGTGAAGGGATATTGAAATTTTATTGAAACTCTTTTCTGTATCTGTTGATATGATCATATGATTTCATTCTTAATTCTGTTTATATGGTGAATCACTTATTGATTTGGATATACTGAACCAACCTTGCAATGCAAGAATGAAGCTTGCTTGATTGTGACGGATTAACTTTTTGACGTGCTGCTGCTGGATTTGATTTGCTAATGTTTTGTTTAGGGTTTTTGCATCTATCTTCACTAGGGATATTGGCCTACAGCTTTCCTTTTCTTTGTGTCTTTATTATGTTTTATTGTCAGGGTGATGCTGGCTTTGTAGAATGAGCCAGTGAGCAGCCCCTCTTCTCTGATTTTTTGAAATTGTTTCAGAATTGGTACCAGCTCTTCTTTGTACGTCTGGTAGAATTCATCTGTAAATCTATCTGGGTTGGGGCCTTTTGTGGTTGGTCTGTTTTCTGTTACTGATTCAATTTCAGAACTCAATATTGGTCTGTTCAGGGTTTCAATTTCTTCCTGATTCAATCATGGAACTTGTGTATTTTCAAGAATTTATTCATTTTCTTTAGATTTTCTAGTTTGTGTCAATGGAAGTGTTTACAATAATTTCTAAGGAACTTTAGTATTTCTGTGGAATCAAATGCAATATCTCCATCATTTCTCATTATACTTATTTGGGTCTTTTCTCTCTCTCTTTCTTTTTGTTAATCTAGCTAACAGTCTACATACCTTATTTATCCTTTCAAATAATCAACATTTTGTTTTGTTGATTCTTTGTATGGATTTTTGGGTCTCAATTTTGTTTAGTGCTGCTCTGATTTATCTTCTGCTAGCTTTGGAGTTAGTTTGTTCCGTTTTTTTCTAGTTCCTGTAGGTGTGATGTTAGATTATTCATAAAAGGTCATTCTAAGTTTTTGAGGTAGACATTTATTACTGTGAACATTAGTCTTAACACTGCTTTTTTGCATCCCAGAGGTTTCACCATGTAGAGTCTCTGTTTTCATTTATTTCAACTTTTTATCTTTTGCTTTAATTTCATTGTTTACCCAAAGGTCATTCATGTGTAAGTTGTTTAATATAATTTTGGGTTTGGGGATAACTTCTTGGTATTGCTTTCTATACTTCTATGCTCTGAGAATATTATTGGTATGATCCTGATTTTGTTTAAAAAATTATTAAGACTTGCTTATGGCCAAGAATGAGTATGTTCTGTGTACAGATTAGAAGAATGTATATTCTGTGGTTGATGGGTGGCATGTTCTGTAAATATCTATTTGGTCCAACTGGCCATGTCAAAATTTAAGTGCAGAATTTCTTTGCTAGTTTGCTGCCTCAATGTCCTAACACTGTAAGTAAGGGGTTGAAGTCTCCCACTATTATTTTATAGTAGCCTAAGCATTTTCATAAGTCTGAAAGTACTTGCTTTATTAATCTGAGTGTTCCAATGTTGAGTGTATATATATTTAGAATCGTTAAGTCTTGTTTTATTGAACCTTTAAAAATTATGTAATGTTTTTTGTCCTTTTGTACTGTTGTTGGTTTAAAGATTGTTTTATCTGATGTAAGAATAGAAACCCTGGCTCTTTTTTGTTTTCCATTTGAGTGATCTTTCTCTGACCCTTTGCTTTGAGCCTATTCGGGTTGCTACGTGTGAGAGGGGTCTCTTGAAGAATGGGTCTTTTTGTTTTATATAATTCAATTTGCTAAGCTGCCACTTTGTGCTTTTAAGTGGTGGCATTTAGCTCATTTTCATTTGAGTTCAGAATTGAAATGTGAGGTTTTAATCTCATTATGAAATTGTTAACTCATTGCTGTATAGTTTCTAATGTTTGGTGGCTTTATAGGGTCTGTAGGTTATTATATACTGAAGTGTGTTTGATCCTAGCTGGTATCATTTTTTCATTTTCATGTTTAGAACTTCCTTAATACTCTCTTGTAAGGCTGGTCAAATGGTAACAAATTCTCTTAGTGCTTGCTTGTCTGGAAAAGATTTCATTTCTTTTTCTCCTCTGAAGCTTAGTTTGGCAGGATATGAGATTCTTGGTTATAAATTATTTTCTTGAAGAATTCTGAACACCGTCCTCTAATCTCTCCTGCCTCGCTAGGTTTCTGCTGTGAAGTCCACTGTTAGCTTGATGAGGTATCATGTGTACATGAATTGACTTTTCTCTTTAGCTGCCTTTAAGGCTTTTTGTTTAGTGTTGACCTTGGAAAGTCTGGTAACCATATGCCTTGGTGATGTGTATTTTGTACAGTATCTGGCAGGTGTTCTCTGGATGTCTTGCATCTTCATGTCTACCTCTCTAGAAAGGTTAGGGAAATTTTCTTGAACTATTTCCTCAGCAATCTTTGCCATATTGTTTACATTTTCTTCTCTCTCAGGAATGCCAACAATTTGTAGGTTTGGTTGCTCTACATAATCCCATATTTCTTAAAGTCTGTTAATTTCTTAAAATATTTTTCTTCATTCGTGTCTAACCAGGTTAGCTTGAAAAACCAGTCTTCAAGCTCTGAAATTATTTATTCTGCTTGGTCCAGTCTATTGATACATCTTTTTAACGTATTTTGAAATTCCTAAGTACATTTTTCAATTCCAGAAGTGCCTACTGATTTCTTTTTAAGATGTTTATATCTTCTTTCATTTCCTGCATTGCTTCAGAAGATTGTGATGATTTTAACCTTGTCTTAGATCTCATTGAGCTTTCTTACAATCCATGCTTTAAATTTTTTTTTTGTCATTTCTGAGTTTTCATTTTGATTATGAAACATTCTGGAGAGCTAGTGTGATTCATTGGTGGTATCACTGTATTCAGATTTCTCATGATGCCAGAATTCTTGGGGTTGTGCCTTCTCATCTGGAGATGCTGGCCCTTCTAATTTTTGTAATTATTTTCATATAGGTAAGATTTTTTCTTTATTTCTCTGTAACATTATTTTTTTCAATTTATTTTCCTTTTCCTCCTACCTAGGAATGTGACGGTAGAGAATGTTGGGTAGGGTCTTTTGGCTTTGCTTCTATAGCCCTATGCACTTCTATGAGCATATTTTATATGTGAGATTTGACCCACTATGAATAAGAGCTTTCTACTTACAAGTATCCAGCACTGGGTATACATTTGATTACTGTTTATTAGGAGAAGCTCTCTGTTGCTGCATGCAATGGACTCATCCATGGAGTACACAGGGGTATGAGCTCACTGCTCAGCCTGAGTGAGGTGGCAAGATGGGCAGGGGCAGGTGATGTACGCCCACTTACAGATCCCCCAATGGCAGGCACAAGCACCAATGCCAAGGAAGAATCTAGCAAGTGACTACCAACTGCCCAGATGTGTGCCTAGGCATGGAGCTGGGAAACCTTTAAACCCCAAATTCTCTGCACAGGGAATGGGGCAGCATAAACTCCTAATACAGTAGACTGTGTGCCCCAGATGCCTGGAGATAGGTCCCCACTGCACTACAACCTCTGCACAGGAAGGGAGGCTGCTGGTTTAGGTGAGCAGGGTATTCTGAATGCCTGGAGATGGGTATGGGTTGGAGCAGAGTGGGACTCACAACACCATGATCTACACCCAGGAAGGTGAGACAGCTTAGAAAGGTGAGACACATTAGGCTGCTCAACCAGGTGACCAGGTACTCCAAATGCCTGAGGATCTCCCTGAGCATAAAGTGGAGTGCCACCTCCCCCGAGTACCGGAATATTTTCTCCAGAAGAGTGGGATGGGGCGAGCCAGGGGCAGAGGAGTACTGTGCACCAGAATCTATTCTCAGGAAAAGGGAGATGAGGTGATCCAGGTGAGTAGGTGCTCTGAATGCTTAGAGATCTGCCTGGGCATGGAGCAGAGAAGACCTTGTTCCACCATGATTTCTGCACAGGAAGACTGGGGCAACTTAGGCTGACAATCCAGACAAGCAGGTACTTTGAATACAGGGTGCTCTTTCTGGGCTGTAATGTAGAGGGCTACACTGTACCACAATCTATGTGCAGGAAGGGTGGGATGTCTCCTGCTGCTGAAGCAGGTAAGCAGGTGCTCTGAATGCCTGAGGATCTGCCTGAGCTTGAAATGGGGAAGGTCCCTCTGCATGACCATCTTTGCACAGAAAGGGTGGGGTGGGGCAGCTCAGGCTGTTAGCACATGGGACCGGTTGTTCTGAAGGCCCGGGGATCTGCCTAGGCATGAGCAGAGAGGGCCCTGCTGCAGCACAATCCCAGGGGAGCCGACTGGGGCACCCAACAATGATATATGCAGACTGACTCCAGGTTGCCAAGATGGCCCGGCTGCAAGTTTCATCATCCAGGAAAAACTGTCTGTACCAGCTCTTCTCCTGTCTCAGACTGGTGATGGGGGAGAGCACAATTCCAGTGTCTACTGCCCAAGTGCCTTCCACAGTTCTGGCTGTGGAGGACCCTCTCTCACTCCAGACAAAGTACTCCAATTTTTGGCCCAAGACTAAAATGCTTACACAGCTATGCTGCCAGGTTGCCAAAGAATGAATGACTTTGCATGTGCCCAGATTAAAAATGGCATCCTATTCTCAATCCTAGGTCTGTGAAAATGCCTGCAACTTTTCCTGGTGACTTTCTCTCATGGAGTTAGCTTCCCAAGTTAGCTCCAGGCCTTGGGAGAAACAAAGTGATCTCATTTGGCCTGGGTTGTTCAGATCTCCAGTGGAAAGGTGAGTCACAGAGGGAAGCTCTTTGCCTCTCTCATGTACTAGGACTTCACTCACTTTTATCATCTGGACACTGTCATGGGTGCCGACTGCTTACATTCTCCTCCCGAGGATCTGGAGTGGCTTTCATGATTATGGTGGATTTCCATTTTCCTTCTTGAATTAAAGCTCACAGCATTGATCATTATGTACTATCTTGCTATTTCCAAGTGCAGAGACATACTAAAAGCTTTTAATCCACTCTTTTGGAGAATAAATGCCTTTTCTTTGAGTTGGATTCTTGCTCTGTCACCCAGGCTCTAGAGTGCAGTAGTGTAATTATTGTTCACTGCAGTCTCAAACTTCTGGGCTCAAAACATTCTCCTGCCTCAGCCTCTCAAGTAGCTGAAACTACAGAGGTATGCGATTATGCCCAGCTAATTAAAATATATATATATTTTTTGAGATGGGGTCTTACTTTGTTCCTCAGGCTGGCTCTGAACTCCTCACCTCAAGTGATCTTCGCACCTGGGTCTTCCAAAGTGCTAAGATTACAAGCATGAACCACTACACTCAGCCATGATCCTCTTTTCATCTAACATAGGCTATAGATGAGAGAAACTGACAAGCACTACTATAGTCTGAAAGTAACTGTGGACAGTTTCATATGATGGTTATTTCAGAAGTTGCCTTTTCTGCCTAAGCTGCCATCACACTGAGAGTTATGTCATCCCTCCTTTACAGTGTACTTTTCCCACTGCTAAGTAATGCTCCACAATGCACTGTAGCATCCAGTACAATAGCAGTTTCCATATGGCTCCTCACACATTTACTTCTATGCTCATTGGCAATTTAGAATGGCATTGTTCATTATATTTCAGATGTCAGCCTAACTGGAGCCTATCCAAGGATGTGTACTTAAACTGTCAGAAACTGAAAGGCTGACATTGGGCATGACTCATTACTGTGCAATAGATGTGAGAGAGCATTTCAGGGGAAAATCAGCTTTAATCAGTGTCAGTGGATGCCATGTGATTTTCCCCAGCACTGATAATGATGCATCAATTCAGAAATGACAGCTGCTGGACACCCGCTGTTGCGTCATTTATGCTCCTCCATACCACCAGGTTGCAAACTCCAGTCACTGATCTAATTTGCTCCTGTTATTAGAGGATCAACAGCGGTAACAACAAAGACATAAATAAGTATCTTTTCTAAATAGGTATGCAACCAGAATGATGATCATGACTGTAACTAAATACTGGCCTTTGTGTTCACAGAGAAGATTCTTTGCTTATCTACTGGTTGCGAGGAAAAGTAAGATTTCCAGATTTTTGGAGATATTTCTAAAGGTAACACCTCATGTGCTTTCTAACAGCTTATTTAAGTTTGGTAAAATCCCTGTAAGGTAGATTGATGTCACCATCCCCATTTTTGCAGCTAAGAAATCTGAGGTTCAAAAAGTTAATAATTAAATCATTTGTCCCACGGAGAATCATTAAAAGTCAGGAAGGCTCAAACTAACATGTTCTGCCTCTATGAATTTCTAGAGGAGAACTGATGCCAAAAATATTCTGGACCAAATCAATCAATAATCCAAATTGCAATTACTTCAAAGAGCTCTAGACAAGAACAGCCATCAAAATAAAGAAGCTGAAAGAAGACAACTTTTACCAAGGGTTTTCCATTCTCCCAGTATTGGCCCTGTATTTCTAGCATCTTAAAACAAGACCAAGAAATGGAAGCCATCTCCCCCTTCACACAGGTTATCACAGAAGCACCTTGACAAAGTATCAAGAACTGTGCATTTTTCCATTTTGTCACTATCATGGAAATACTGCCTGTTCAATTATTATCATATTAGTTCCATTGGTAGTTTCCCAGAAGGAAAGGGGCAGATATATCTCTGTTTGTAATACAGCTTTGTAAACAGATAACCAAGCATTTCTTCTGATGGTGCTGTAAAAAGTGAGCAATGCTCCTGTCTTCTCAGGGGATAGACCCTCTGAGGATGTCACTAGGTAGACAAAAACCTGAGGAATTATGACGTTATATTATCATATCCCTGCCTCTAGGATAGTTAGTATCAAACCCTTTTTCCTTCTTTCACTATAACTTACTTTTTTTCTCTTGTTGTGCATTAATAAATCTGAGAAATGGAAAATCTGAATGCCATGGCTGTCCCAATTTACTGGGATTTTTAAAGATAGTTTCAGGAGGTTCCCAAAGGTCTTCAACTGTGTATCTGATGGATTCTCTCAGACTTATAAAACTCCTTTCTTTCTAAGCATGTTTGAAAAGCAATAAATAATTCCTGAACACATTGCCAAACACTTAATTCTCACTAGGAAACAGCATAGGTACAAACCCACTCACTAAACCACAAAAGCCTGGCACACATTTGTTTTGTTTTGTTTTTTGTTAAAAAAAAAAAAATAGGACTACAAGTCAAGTAATAAAGGTAAGTTTAGATATACAGTTGCTTCCCTTCAGCAAAAACATTTGGCAAAGTAGATATCCTTGAAATCTTCAGAATGATATGGAAAATTATCAATTGGATGATAATATAGTTAGTATATGTATAGATTGTTAAATTATTTTACCAAATATTTTGATTATGATATTAGAGGAAAGCTTAGTATATATCATATATCTCCAGGCTATATTAGAATATTCTTGTGTCTTCTTTCTTTTTAAAAATAAAATCTTTTTGTTTCTGGCAAGGAACAGATACCTTTCAGGTAGTTCGATTTTTAGGAAGTCATTTTTGTTATATTGACAAATATTACCAAATTATTTTGAAGTAATATTTTAAATTGTATATCAGTGAGAATTGACTAATTAATGAGAATAGGTTAATAATTACATGAAAGGGTAATAATCACTGCTGGGTAGATGGCTGATATACTTTCCACTTGAAGCTTTTCAATTTTTTAAAGTCTTTGAATTGGTTCTTAGAAAGTAGGCTTAAAATATATAATAACAACTGAACCCCTCTGTACCTTATGGCACCACTGGCAAGACTTGCAGTTGGCATAAGACACCAAATCTTGGGCTTTTCCTTTCAGAGAACAGGGAAATAGCTGACCAATAAGAGAGTACAGCATGGTCACATGATTAATTTTACTGAATGAGATGTGAGCAGAAATAATATGTTTCATATCCTGGAGAGAAGGGTTAAAAAATGAGTGTTCTTTCTCCATATTTTCTTTCTGTTTCCACCAGTTTGGTGACAACGAGTATGAAGAATTTGGAAACTACATTATCGCTATGAATAGAACAAGAATATGAATGGGACATGGGCCTTTGAGTCACTAGGTAAAGAACTGCATGTTGATCTGGAACTGTTATCAGATTGTTAAGTGAATTTATAAATTTCTGTTACATAGAGACATTGAAATTTTATTTTGTTTTGTTTACATTAGAGCTGGTGTTTCTGTAAGTAACATAGGTCAAAGCTCTGAAATCATTGGTTTGTCCATTAAAATGGGTCAGGCAATCTGACAGCACCGTGAGTTTTAGACTTAATGGTCTCTTGGTGATAAGCTCTGGCTGGTTGCAATTCTTCTCTCAGCCACTAGAAAATAGATGACCTGGTGTCTAGGTTAAAATTGCCGAGACAACTCTTCTTTAATTTTGTCACATTTCATGTTTTCTGTTCTGCTAAAAATTTCAATAATGACTTAGAGAGTTTGAGATGGTAGGTTCTCAAAACATAGGTTATTAAGTGTTTGAATATCAATTTGTCCCATACGAATCATTTTCTTACCATATCATGACATGCAAGAGCCTTAAAAGAGCATAGGCAAATATTAAATATTTCATCAATAACTTGAATAGTAAGTATATATTAATCAGGACTCCCCAGAGAACAGAACCTACAGGCTATATAGAGATATGTAAGAGAGGATTTATTATGGGAATTTGGCTTATATGATTATGGAGGCTGAAACATCTCACAAAAATATCTGCAAAATGGAAACTAGGAAAGCTGGTGGCATAATTCAATTGGAATCTGATGGCCTGAAAAGCCAGGGGAGCCAATGGTGTGACTCCAATCTGAAGCTGAAGGCCTGAAAACTGGAGGGTGGGGAAGGAGGGACTGCTGGTACAAGTCCTGGAGTCCAGGGACCAGAGAACTTAGAATTCTGATGTTCTAGGCAGAAGATAGATGTCACAGTTCCAGAAAAGAGAGTGAATTTGCTCTTCCTCTGCCCTTTTGCTCTATTTTTTATTTCTGGAGAGAGTCTCGCTCTGTTGCCCTAGCTTGAATGCAGTGGTGCAATCTCGGCTCACTGCAACCTCTGCCTCACGGATTCAAGCAATTCTCCCTGCCTCAGCCTCCCAAGTAGCTGGGATTACAGACGCCCACCACCACGTCCAGCTAATTTTTTGTGTTTTTAGTAGAGATAGGCTTTCACCATGTTGGCTAGGCTGGTTTCAAACTCCTGACATCAGGTGATCTGTCCATCTCGGCCTCCTAAAGTGCTGGGATTACAGTAGTGACCCACCACGCCTGGCCCTTTTGCTCTATTTGGGTTCTCAATGGACTCGATAGATAATTCCCTCCTACATTGGTGAGGGTAACCTTAGTCTACAGATTAAAATACTAAACTCTTCTGGAAACACCCTCACAGATATACTCAGAAATAATGTTTTCCTAGCTATCTGGATATCCCTTAACCCAATCAAGTTAGCAACTAAAATGAACCATCACAGAGTACAAGTTTTTCAAAGTTGCCATACAAATAAGAGAAGCTCCTTTTAGGTCTTTTAATTCTCATGTATGCTTAGACGCAATTGAGGTCCTAAGAGGAGTTCCAAATGAATTTAAAGCCTGAGATCAAATAGCTGCAAGATTTCAGTCAATGTTGTTCTGGTAGGTAACAATTAATTTAAAAATTGTGGATTAGATAAACTACATTTATTAAACCCACTGCGGTTTGCTAACTATACTAAAGATGCTGTCAAAGGAATAGCTAAACAATTATGATCCAGTAGCCAAATGGCCTAAGAAAATGGCATAGCCCTAGATATAATGTTAGCGCAGAAAGGTGGTGGTTTGTGCTGTGATTAAAACCCAGTGTTGTACCTTTATTCCAAACAACACTGCTCTCAATGGGAGCATAATAACAGCCCTTCAAGGACCTACTACTTTATCAAATGAGCTACCTAGAAATTCTGGCATCAATAACCCTATTTCAAATTGGCTCAAAAGGTGACTTGGTCAATGGAAAGAAGCTATAACCTCAATTCTTACCTCTCTAGCAACTGTGATAATTATACTTCTCATTAGATGTTGTGTTATACCATGCACCCGAGGACTCCTGCAGAGGCTAGTAAACACACCTCTTACTAAAATATCCCCAACCCCATCTCCACCCTAATTAGACGGATTACTTCTTTTAGAAAAACAAATAGAACAACTAAGTCAAGACATTTTAAGGAAGTTTGAAAAGAAACTGTAAAAATTCAAGATGGGGAATTGCTGTAGTGAACCCCAAGTTTCTCTTCAAAGAATTAGGATGTCAGTATGTTCAGCTCTCTTATTCTCTAATTCTCTATTTTAAAGTTTAACTCCAGTAAACAACCTTCTCCACCAGTTCTAATCAGTAGTTCACATCTGTTCCCCACCCCACCCCGCACTCCATCCTGACTCATCCCAATCACCTGATCACCCTGATCCACCTGCTCTGACACACCTGTAACCATCCTTCCCGCCAAAACACTCACCCCACTCCAGCTCAGACTCCTGCCCTTTTAAAAATAGTCAACAGGGATTAGTCTAGCTTGTATGGTCTAACCCTAGCCAACTGGGGAGAACACAGCAGTAGGGATGACCCCCGTCAGGCGTAAGTACCCCTTCCTCCTTTTCTAAGCATGCTGCCACCACTGTTCCACCCGTATGCCGCACCCTTTTATAGAAATAAATTGCCTTGCTGAGACAAAAAAAACAAAAACAAAAAAAAAAAACGTTGCCGTAGAGACCAAGATGAAAGGGACAGATAACACAATAGACAAGAGAATATTTCTTTTGCCCCCATGCTTCCAAGCTATTTCCTAATGTCATATTTGGCGTCAAATATCCTTGTTTTTTTTCTAGCTAACTCCTATAGGTTTTCAAAATTCTCCACTAGGAAGCCTTCTCTTCTTCCACCTGTAGTTTATTTATATTTATTTGCTCTGTATTTTCTTAGTGTCTGGGCATGTCTCTATCTTTGCACTCACATATAACCCCATATTTTGATTATATTTATGGTTTTTTTTTGTTGTTGTTGTTGTTTTTTTGCTCTGGTAGTCCACAATTTTTCTCTTATGGCAGACACTCTATCTTATTCAATGCTGTATCTTCACTGTCTAGCATTTTATTTTATTTGTATGCTGTCTTATTCCAAGACTGATTTATGTTGATTGACATCCTCAATGAACAAAAGACCAAATCAGAACATTTTTTAAAAAAATCAATAATCACAAATGATAAACTCAAATAAGGTAAAATAAAAGTGATATCAAGGTAAGTTTTCCAGTTTTTCTTAAAATAACAAACACAAAACAGAAACAAAAACAAAAACATGCTCTGTTGCAAATAAAAATGTAGTATTCATGGCTTTTCAAAAACTGATGTAAAAAAAGATCTGAAGTTTTAGAGGACCACAAGTTTGGAAGGAAACCGAAGATGGCTGCTGCAATAAATACAAGTAAAGGAGCCTGATGAGCACAGAGGGTAGTGCCATATGCTCTCTAGGGTGAGGGCACATGTATAGCATTCTTTAGAATGACAGGTGCCATTACTCAAAAGGAACCAGAGGATACCCAAAAGGCAATGACCAAGCCAGTAATGAAGACAGATCTAGGAAGATGTTTCAAATATCCAAAGGCTCTCACGTATAAAAAGAAGTTAAATTACTCTGATGGATGACATATGTACAAACTGAGGCAAATGCATAGAAGTCACAGAAGACAGGTTGTGCTGTTTTGGAAATACAAGGTCTAATAATAAAGGATAGTAAAAAACATTAAGGGCTATTTTGGGAAGTTTACGGAGTTTGGACAAAGGCTGAATTATTTCTCATCAGAGTTGTGATAGAAGAGGTTCCTGCATTAGGAAGAAGGTAAATACTATGCACCAAATGTCCCCTCTTCCTAAATTCATATGTTGAAACCTAATCCCCCATATTACTGCATTTGGAGATGGAATCTCTGGGAGGTGATCAGGTAATGAGAGTGGGGGCCTTATGCATGAGATTAGTGCCCTGAATAAAAGAGACCCTTGAGGGTGCTCTTACCCCTTCCTCCATGTGAGATCACAGTGAGAAGATAATCAATCTGTGAACAAGGAAGCAGGCCCTCACCAGATACGGAGTCTACTAGCATCTTGATTTTGGACTCACCAGCAATGTGAGAAATAAATTTCTGTTCTTTATAAGCCACCTAGTCAATGGTGTTTGGTTATAGCAGCCTAACCAGAATAAGAAAGTAAATCATAAAAATGTGTCATCCTCTACAACTTGAATATTCCAGATTGTCTACATTGAATCAGATTAATCATATCTTACTCCAATGTGTGCATTAAACTGTCCTATTTTATCTGTATCTCTTTGCTGCTTCTTCCTTCTCTTCCACTTTTGCTTCTTTCTTCTGTCTTTCATCTTTTCTGTCTTCTTCCTTTTCACTAATATCCACCTAGCAGCTACCATAGGTGAGGCAACGTAGTAAGTACTGAGTTCAACAATGAGCAAGTTAGACAAGGTTGCCGCTCTTACAGAGTTTGCCGTCTAATGAGAGACACAGACAAGTAAACAGGTAAATACAGTGCATATTATAAAAGATGATGAAAGAGATTTAGAAAGTGCTTATTAACCCAGGGCACAGAGTATTTGAGGGAAGCAACATCAAGTCCGCAGACCTCTTGGAGCCAGACCAGCAATGGAGGCATTGGTAGCACTGACATAGCAGACCCAGTGTAAGCTGCATTCATCTGGTTCTTTGTATTTATTTTTTCCCAATATTCAAGCACTTTCCAAATTTACTTTTCAATCATCAAATGTCCCTGTGAGAGAGAAAAATATCATATCCTTTTATATCTACCTGATAACTGTCAGTGCTCAGCAGGTGAGTTAGAAGGTAGGGGGTAAAGAGAGAGACAGAAAGAAAGAGAAAAAAAGAGAGAGAGAGAGGAAGAAAGAGAAAGAGGAAGATTACCTAAGTTTTCCAGGAGATATTGTCTCTTGTGACAAGTTGGATTTTAATTTCAGGGCTGAGTATAAGCTAGCCTTGAATGCATAATGGCTATCATGATTGCCTACCGAGTCACCGTCAATCTAGATTTGAAACTCATTACAGTAAATTGCTTTGGGATACCTTGAGCATGAAAAATGCAATAAAAAACAATACATTTTGTAAAGAAGGTGGTAAAATGATAAACACATTTTTAGAGCTTGCCTCACGTAAGTGAGATGCCAAAGACAATACAGGGGACCCTGACTCTGCGCATGGAGAACAGTTGTATCTGTTGAAAAGGAGAGAAAAAAAGATGAAAACAGCTTACCGTGGTCTCTGAGGAACAACAAGGGACTAATTAACTGAACTGGTCTCAATATGTCAACCTTTATTATTTATTGTCTATTAAGACGTCTCTACCAGAAGCCGGTGGTGACACATGCTAATTGCATGCTATTTATGTTGACTATCACATTCTCTATAATGATCATCTGTTTCTACAAAATTGCTGTCAACACTTCAACCAAACAGTCCAGTTAAGGCACAAGTGACCTCTACTAGGCATAATTTGGTGTGGTTTTCATTCTTTGTCAGTCTGTCAAAGAAAGGCAAAGAATCTGGCCAGCATAACTGGGAATGACTTTAAGTTAGTACTAAAAATGTATTACAGATTTTCTCCTCCTTATTCCAACTGAATGACATTCCTACCTTACTGCAAGAAGATTCTTACTAAAATAATTTTAAAGCATTTATTTTAATTGGTCATGAGGGACAGATGTTGTGTTTTTTGGGAATAAAATCTCTACTAGGATCTATGATTGGCTTAGAATCATTTCAAACCAAAATGAATAACTTCACCTAATATTTGCTGTAATGAAAGAAGTAGGTAAGAGTTCAAGGATACTGGATTTCAGTTCCAACTCTAACTGAGAGATCTTGAGTAAGTCATTCTCTTGGATATGATCTTTCCTCATATATAAAATTTGGATAATCTGTTTGCAGGCTTCATGTTTATCTCATAATTTTGGGGCTCTTTGAATTTTTTCTTTATAGCACTTACCATGGTTGTATTTGTACTATTATTGTATGGTTCTTTGATTCATGACTTTTTCACCCATTGATGCACCATGAGAGCAGGAATCATGTTTTATTTTCTTCAACATTCCAGCTCCAACTTCTTGTACAAGTTTCTTGCACAAAATAGGTACTCAATGAATACTTCTCTCTCTCTCTCTCTTTTTTTTTTTTTTTTTTTTGACATGGAGTTTCGCTCTGTAGCCTAGGCTGGAGTGCAGTGGTGCAATCTCGGCTCATTGCAGCCTCTGCCTTCCTGGTCCCAGTTCAAGCAATTCACCTACCTCAGCCTCCCAAGTAGCTGGGATTGCAGGCACAGGCCACCGTACCCAGCTAATTTTTGTATTTTTTAGTAGAGACACGGTTTCACCACGTTGGCCAGTCTGGTCTTGAACCCCTGACCTTGTGATCTGCCTGCCTTGGCCTCTTAAGGTGCTGGGATTACAGGCATGAGCTACCGTGCTCAGCCCACCATATTTCTTGAATCAATGAATAGATAAACAACAATTTAGGGTAGATCTTCTTATTTTGAGTCTTAGAAATGGCATTCCCTCAAGACTTACTGAATAGCCCAATCTACACATGACTTCTCTAAATTTCCATGGCAACTCATCTATGTTTGTTTTTGAGAGCTTAAACTCTTCCATCTTCATTATAATTATTTATTTAAATGTTTAGCCTCCTATCTAGGGTTCTGAGAGATGCCCTGAATTACTGCATTTTTTCTTATATATAATAGGAATTCAATAAATATGTGTTGAATTTAAGAGAGTGTCTGTGCTTTACTTATCTTTGTATCTAAAGGCAATAGATGTTTTGTAGTGTTTATTAAAGTTGGTGATATTTCATTTGTTTGTCAGGGATATTTTGACTGTAAATAACAAAGTTCAACTCAAACTGGCCTAGCCAATAAGATTGTAACTTATGACTCACATAACTGGAAAGTCCAGGTAGGCTTCAGAAGGGCTAATGCTATAACTGAAGTCCCAACACTCTCTCTTTTCTCTCTCCCTTCCATAATTTGTACATCTTCCTAAAAGTGTCTGCTCTTAAGATTACTGCTAGCAGCTTCTTATAACTATATTTATTTATTTTTTAATAGTCCTCTCAATGTGCCAGGTGTTGTTTTCAGTGATTAATAAGTATTAATTCATGTAACACCCCAAACAAATCCCCTGGGTAAGATTTATTAATATCCCTATTTTGCTTATGATATTAATTAATGCTGAGGGCCAGAGAGGTTAAATAATTAGTTTAAGATCATACAGAGTAATCATGTTTTAAACCCAAGTACTTTTTGTCTCCAAATTTTCTGCTCCTAACCACTATACTTACTCATTCAATACAACAGAAATAAAGCTTCATTTTTCTTTATTAGATACCAAGGAATGAAGCTGAAACAGTCTTCCCAAAAGAACCAAGCAAATATCTCTGCACTTTATTGGCCTAGTTAGATGAATTGCTAATTCCAGTCATCTTATAGCAAGTGGTAGCAATGTTAGGATTGACTTAAATGTATTAGGACTAACTTCTGGAGTTGAGTGATGTGAAAATCTTATGGTCTGAGTAGAACAGGGCAGATATCCAAGAATAGTCACTGATACTGTTATCATGGGTATGAATGAGGATTTATTAGGTGGACAAACAAGAGCAAATGGACACTGAGACAGGTAAACCTCAAAAGATATTTTAAGAGCTAGACGTCAAACTTTCTGTGACTTCAAAGAATAAATGTAATCCTAGACCAATTCACTAAGAAATGCAAATTTTAGTTTGTGTACAACAGCTCTCAAATAATTTCATAACCATGATTAGAGGAAGTCTATATACATGGTAGCTAAATTCATTGATTATTGATTATATTGGCTAGAGTGACCAAGGGACTTATTTGATTGAACTTTAGAATTGGAATTGTTGTATAACTGTCCTATAACTGAGCTTGTAGAAATAGCTGATTCTTGGTTTAAGAAAATTCAAAGGATATATTTGCTAATCTTTGGTCTGTAATAATGTGGCGGGTAAACATTTGAATAAAACCAAAGGGCACCTAGTTGTAGTTTGAGAAAACTGAAGAGGAGTAGATTATTGAATAACTAAATCAACACAAATAAGCAATTAAAAAAATTATGATCTCCTAACCAGTTTATGGACTTCTGCCTGCAAACTGGCTCCTCTGTACACAGTCTAGAATGTATCCAAATGTCCAAAACGCTTAACTGAAAAGATAAGGGATCTGGATTAGAAAATAGCTGACCTGTGCTGAAAACCAGATGCTTGCAACTCAGCTGAAATTTCTGGGATAAATAAATTATGGACAAAAACAACGTTTTAGAAACTCTGGTGTCAGTGAGCTAATGGACAGCTCCAGACAAAGACTGGAGAAGAAAAGCATTGTTATTTGAGGATGGTAATAGAAGTAATTATCTTTGTGCCAGAAAAAAATAGCACAAAAAGGCTATGATGAGTCTATACAATCAGTCAACAAAAGAAATTTTCTAGAATTATTTGACCTAATTACAACAGAATTTGCTTGCTGTTTTTGTAAATATCTTAGGGATGTAGCATTCACCACACAATAATCTGATATCATTAACAGGTTGTGCAGTATAAAGCCCAGAGCCAAAAAGAGCCTAGGGACTCTGGACAAAGAACAAAGCACTGGATATAAAATGAGCAAATCAGGCACATGGAATTACAACACACTGAAGAGAGAAGGAATCAAAAGAAAATTTGAGGCTCTGACTTTGCAAAACAAAAATACAATAACATGAGTGCAGAACCAAAGATGAGTAATGAGTGAAAGGACCTTCTAACTCTAAATTCAGTTTAGATCATCAGCTTCATCATCCAATTACCTCTGGTTTATTTAGCCACTATGCAGATACAAAATGAAAAAAAGAATGGAAATATCTTGATAAAAAGTATTTAGCAAGAGATATTATTACTGCTATAGCATTATTTTAAATTAATCAACAATCTTTTTAAGAGTCTAGATATTTGGAAGTATATAACTACTTTTAAGATATGACTTATGGCAAGGACAATTATTCCAAACATATTTTAATCCATGTGCTTACCAGAATCTTCTGGTAAACACTCCTCTCTGGGAACTCCCTGGCAATCATAAATGTCTGTTTTCTCTGATACTGTTCTTGGGTTGCTGAGTGTCACCTGATAAAATTATATTGCCATTTAAGTTGATTTCCCCCAAAATTTATAATTTTGAAATTTAAATCGTTCTTTAGTGCTGGTTAACAATTATTTACATACTTCTCTTTTCCAATCCCAACCTTTTACTGCTCCAATTTTATTATCTCCATAAGGTCTGTTCTATTGATCATTTTCTATATTCTCCCCTTCCTGCAGGATGACTTAGCCTCTTCCCAGGCATAAACCCCCTGATACTCCTTTATATACCTCTGATCCATATCCATATTTTTGTTTGTTTTCTTGTCTTCCTTCCTATTTTAGAAGAGGTATGGGAGTGGTGGAAATCCCTTTTACTGTCCAAGTTTTATCCCTCAATTATACTCTGGAATATAATATTCTCTTTAGTCTCTGTGAAACATTACTTGGTGAACTATCCTTTATTTTCTCATTCTCCCTACCTTATCCTTGCTCTTATGCTTAAATATTCTCTTTACAAAAACATTAGATTTTTCCTCCACAGCAAGCCACCATCCTCTTTCTTTTCTCTTCTTTATAGCTAGATTTTGAAGTCTTTGTCTGAAGTAGGATTTCTTAATCTTGGCACTACTGACATTTTGGGCCAGATAATGTTTTGCTCTGGGAGCTGTCCTACGTCTTGTATAATGTTTAGCAGCATGTGTAGTCTCTACCTACTAGATGTTAGTAGCACTTCCCCAGTTGTGACAGTCCAAAATGCCTCTAGATATTGCCTAATGTCCCCTGGAGGGCAAAATCATTCCTGGTTGAGAACCACCATCTCCATTTGTTGATGTCCCAACTGCTATTCAGTTCAGTGCAATACAATTTCTGCTCTGGACAATTCTGTGCAAATTGCTTAATTACAGAGTGATAATATTCTAATGGCTAAATCCAGCAGCCTATTTTCAGTCTCACCTTTTTGATATTTAACTTCATCAATGGTTTCCTCTCTTTGAAATCCCATTCTTGAATGGCTTACCAGGACCGCTCTCCAAGTCCTTCTTTAGTCTCTTGCTAATTCCTCTTCTTCTACTCTGTTCCTAAACTCCACAGGCTTATCTCTCCTTAAAGCCTAGGTCCACTTCCATGACTCTAACTAATTAACTACAAATAGGCCAATGAATCCACAAACTTAACTCCATGCCAGACTGCTTTTCTGATTTCAGACACATATTTCTAACTAATAAAGAAACTTATTTCCAGTTGATTTCTCAAATGTACTTCAAAACTCAACATGTCCAACTGGAGCTCGCATGTACATACTCTAAAAACCAAATATTTTCATGTTCACTATCTCTGCTTACTAAAACACCATCCATCAGTCAGTAGTCAGCTAAGCTAACATTTTATAGTCAGTATAAACTCCTCCTCCCAATTCTGAATTTCTAGATTTGCCAGTCACCAATCCCTAGAACCCTACCTTTAATATCTCCATTGTTCGATACCAAGATGGCCAAATAAGAGGCAGCTCCAGAAAGCAGCTCCCAGCGAGAGAGACGCAGAAGCTGAGTGGCCTCCACAATTCCAAATGAGGCACCAGGTTCATTTTGTGGGTCTGGTTGGACAGTGGGTATAAACCAAATAGGGCAAGTTGCAGCAAGATAGGGCACTGCCCCACCCAGGAGGTACGTGCAAATGACTGGAGGACCGGGGGATCTCCTCCTCTGGGACTTGGTTCAGATACGGCACTTCACCCAAGCCCTCTACAACCCACAAAACAGGAAAACCTCCTGTTGACACCCAGCTGGAAAACCTCAGTGAGCTGCTAGAACAGGGCAGAACAGCAAGTTTGGCCAGCGACGGGACTGTCAGCATAGATCTAGGCAGAAACACTGGCTGATGTGAAAGTCAAAAAGCGTGCGGGGCAGAGCTAAGTGTCCCCCAGTAAGAAGGGAAACTGAATGCAGGTAAATAGCCCAAACAGCAGGACGAGTCCCCGCCCCCACACAAAGCCCAGCAGGCTAAAAAAAAAAAAAAACCTCTCACTCCAGAGTTACACACCCAGAACATCAGTTAGAGAGCAAACAGGAATAATAGAGCTCAGCGGGGGGAAGGGAAGCTGCATTTTGCAGAAGCCGGCCTAATTTTCCTGAGTAAATAAACGACACAACCGCTCCTTGGAATCTGTGGCAGCCCAGCAGCGCCTCTGCTGGCAGACAAAGGAAAGGCCACCTCCCCAAGCAGCTACCTGAGACCAAAACTATATAAATCCAAGAGATGGGAAGAAACCAGTGCAAGAAGAATGAAACCATCAAAAACCAGAATGTCTCTCCCCGACCACGAGATCACAACTCCTCACCAGCAAGGGAACAAAGCAGGATGGAGAACGAATTTGATGAATTGACAGAAGTGGGATTAAGAAGGAGGGTAATAACAAACTTCTCTGAATTAAAGGAACATGTTCTATCCCAATGCAAAGAAACTAAAACCTTGAAAAAAGGTTAGAAAAAATGCTAGCTAGAATAACCAGCTTAGAGAAGAACATAAATGACTTGATGAAGCTGTAAACCACAGCACAAGAACTTCATGAAACATATACAAGTTTCAATAGCCAAACAGATGAAGCAGAAGATAGGATATCAGAGATTGAAGATCAACTCAATGAAATAAAATGAGAAGGCAAGAAAAGAGAACAAAGAGTGAAAAGAAATGAACAAAGCCTTCAAGAAATATGAAATTATGTGAAAAGACCTAATCTGCACCTGATCAGTGTACTGGAAGATGATGGGGAGAATGAATCCAAGCTGGAAAACATTCTTCAGCATATCCAGGAGGACTTCCCCAACCTAGCAAGGCAGGCCAACATTCAAATACAGGAAATACAGAGAACACTACAACTCTACTCCTATAGAAGAGCAACCCAAGGCACATTAATCATCAGGTTCGAAAAAATACTAAGGGCAGCCAGAGAAAAGGTTGGGTCACCCACAAAGGGAAGCACATCAGACTCACAGCAGATCTCTCAGCAGAAACCCTACAAGCTAGAAGGGAGTGGGGGCCAATATTCAACATCCTTAAAGAAAAGGACTTTCAACCCAGAATTTCATAACCAGCCAAACTAAGCTTCATAAGTGATGGAGAAATGAAATCCTTTACAGACAAGCAATTGCTGAGAGATTTTGTTACTACCAGACCCACTCTACAAGAGCTCCTAAGGGAAGTACTAAACACAGAAAGGAAAAACCTGTACCAGCCACTGCAAAAAAGAACCAAATGGTAAAGACCAATGATGCAATGAAGAAATTATGCCAACCAAAGGGCAAAACAACCAACCAGTAATAAAATGGCAGGATCAAATGCATACATAACAATATTAACATTAAATGTAAATAGACTAAACGCTCCAATCAAAAGACACAGATGGGCAAATTGGATAAAAAGCCAAGAACCATCAGTGTGTTGTATTCAGGAGACCCATCTCATGTGCAAAGATATGCATAGACTCAAAATAAAGGGATGGAAGAAGATTTACCAAGCAAATAGCAAAAAAAAAAAAAGCAGGGGTGGCAATCCTAGTCTCTGATAAAACGGACTTTAAACCAACAAAAATCAAAAGAGACAAAGAAGGGCATTACATAATGGTAAAAGGATCAATATAACAAGAAGAGCTAACTCTTCTAAATATATATGCACCCAATACAGGAGCACCCAGATACATAAAGCAAGTCCTTAATGACTTACAAAGAGACTTAGACTCCCGCACAGTAATAGTGGGAGACTTTAACACACTACTGTCAATATTAGACTGACCAACCAGACAGAAAATCAACAAGGATATCCAGGACTTGAATGCAGATCTGCACCCAGTGAACTTAATAGACATTTACAGAACTCTTAACCCCAAATCCACAGAATGCACATTAATCTTAGCACCACATCGCACTTACTCTAAAATAACCACATAATTGGAAGAAAACCACTCCTCAGCAAATGCAAAAGAATGGAAATCATAACAGTCTCTCAGACCACATTACAATCAAATTAGAACTCAGGATTAAGAAGCTAACTCAAAATCACACAACTTCATGGAAAATGAACAACTGGCTCCTGAATGTAGACTGGATAAACAATGAAATGAAAGCAGAAATAAAGACGTTCTTTGAAACCAATGTGAATGAAGATACAACATACCAGAATTTCTGGGACATATTTAAAGCAGTGTCTAGAGGGAAATTCATAGCAATAAATGCCCACATGAGGAGCAAGGAAAGGTCTAAAATCAACACCCTATCATCAAAACTGAAAGAGTTAGAGGAGCAAGATCACAAAAATTCAAAAGCTAGCAGAAGACAAGAAATAACTAAGATCAGAGCAGAACGGAAGGAGATAGAGACATAAAAATCCCTTCAAAAAATCAACAAATCCAGGAGGTGGTTTTTTGAAAAGATCAACAAAATAGTTAGACTGCTAGCCAGACTAATAAAAAAGAAAAGTGAGAAGAATCAAATAGATGCAATAAAAATGATAAAGGGGACATCACCACTGATTCCACAGAAACACAAATTACCATCAGAGATTACTATAAACAACTCTATGCACACACATCAGAAAATCTGGAAGAAAAAGATAAATTCCTGGACACTTGCACTCTCCCAGGAAGAAGCTGAATCCCTGAATAGACCAATAACAAGGGCTGACGTTGAGGCAGCAATAGCCTACCAACTAAAAAAAGCCCAGGTCCAGACAGGTTTACAGCCAAATTCTACCAGACGTACAAAGAGGAGCTGGTACCATTCCTTCTGAATCTATTCCAAAAATACAAAAAGAGGAAATCCTCCCCGACTCATTTTATGAGACCAACATCATTCTAATACCAAAACCAGAGATGCAACTAAAAAATAAAACTTCAGACCAATATCTATGATGAACATTGATGTAAAAATCTTCAATAAAATACTGGCAAACAGAATGCAACAGCAAATCAAAAAGCTTATTCATCGTGATCAAGTAGGCTTCATCCCAGGGATGCAAGGCTGGTTCAACATATGCAAGTCTATAAATGTAATCCATCACATAAGCAGAACCAAAGACGAAATCCACATGATTATCTCAATAGATGCAGAGAATGCCTTTGAGAAAATTCAACAGCCCTTTATGCTAAAAACCCTCAATAAACTAGGTATCATCGGTACATATAACAAAATAATAAAAGTTATTTATGACAAACCCACAGCCAATATCATACTGAATGGGCAAAAACTGGAAGCATTCCCTTTGAAATCTGGCACAAGACAAGGATGCCCTCTCTCACCACTCCTATTCAATATAGTATTGAAAGTTCTAGCTAGAGCAATCAGGCAAGAAAAAGAAATAAAATGTATTCAGTTAGGAAAGGAGGAAGCCAAATTGTCTCTATTTGCAGACGACATGATTGTATATTTGGAAGACCCCATCGTCGCAGCCCAAAATCTCCTGAAACAGATAATCAACTTCAGGAAAGTCTCAGGATACAAAATCAATGTGCAGAAATCACAAGAATTTTTATACACCAATTACAGACTTAAAGAGAGCCACATCAAGAACGAACTGCCATTCACAATTGCTACAAACAGAATAAAATACCTAGGAATACAACTAACAAAGAACATAAAGGACCTCTTCAAGGAGAACTACAAACCACTGCTCAAGGAAATAAGAGAGGACACAAACAGATGGAAAAACATTCCATGCTCATAGTTAGGAAGAATGAATATTGTGAAAATGGCCATGCTGCCCAAAGTAATTTATAGATTCAACGCTATCCTCATCAAGCTACCAATGACCTTCTTCACAGAACTGGAAAAAACCACCTTAAACTTCATAAGGAACCAAAAGAGAGCCTGCATAGCCAAGACAATCCTAAGCAAAAAGAACAAAGCCAGAGGCATCACGCTACCTGATTTCAAACTATACCACAAGGCTACAGTAATCAAAACAGCATGGTACTGGTACCAAAACAGAGATACAGACCAATGGAACAGAACAGAGGCCTTGGAGGCAACACCACATATCTACAACCATCTGATCTTTGACAAACCTGACAAAAACAAGCAGTGGGGAAAGGA